>ML664174.1:9837809-9914479 GCA_007570785.1 Antilocapra americana
TACAGTGTCCCATAGGTTTTGGGTTGTTGTGTTTTCATTTTCATTCAATTCTATGCATATTTTGATTTCTTTTTTGATTTCTTGCGTGATTTGTTGGTTATTCAGCAGTGTGTTGTTGAGGCTCCATATGTTGGAATTTTTAAATGGTTTTCTCCTATAATTGATATCTAATCTCACTGCATTGTGGTCAGAAAAGATGGTTGGAATGATTTCAATTTTTTTGAATTTACCAAGGCTAGATTTATGGCCCTGGATGTGGTCTATTCTGGAGAAGGTCCTGTGTGCACTTGAGAAAAAGGTGAAATTCATTGTTTTGGGGTGGAATGTCCTATAGATATCAATTAGGTCTAATCGGTCTATTGTATCATTTAAAGTTTGAGTTTCCTTGTTACTTTTCTGTCTAGTTGATCTGTCCATTGGTGTGAGTGGTGTATTAAAGTCTCCCACTATTATTGTGTTGTTGTTGATTTCCCCTTTCATACTTGTTAGCATTTGCCTTACATATTGTGGAGCTCCTATGTTGGGTGCATATATATTTATAATTGTTATTTCTTCTTCTTGGATTGATCCTTTGATCATTATGTAATGTCCATCTTTATCTCTTTTCACAGCCTTTATTTTAAAGTCTACTTTATCTGATACGAGTATTGCCACTCCTGCTTTCTTTTGGTCTTTATTTGCATGGAATATCTTTTTCCAGCCTTTAACTTTCAGTCTATATGTGTCCCTAGCTTTGAGGTGGGTCTTGTTTTTGTATCCAGTCAGCCAATCTTTGTCTTTTGGTTGGGGCATTCAACCCATTTACATTTAAGGTAATTATTGGTGAGTATGATCCCGTTGCCATTTACTTTATTGTTTTGGGTTCGAGATTATGTACCCTATCCGTGTTTCCTGTCTAGGGTAGATCCTTTAACATTTGTTGGAGCGCTGGTTTGGTGTTGCTGAATTCTCTCAGCTTTCTTGTCTGTAAAGCTTTTGATTTCTCCTTCAAATTTGAATGAGATCCTTGCTGGGTACAGTAATCGGGGTTTTAGATTATTTTCTTTCATGACTTTAAGTATGTTCTGCCATTCCCTTCTGGCCTGAAGCGTTTCTATTGAGAAACCAGCTGTTATCCTTATGGGATTCCCCTTGCTGCTTTTAATATTTGCTTTTTGTGTTTGATCTTTGTTAATTTGATTAATATATGTCTTGGGGTGTTTTGCTTGGGGTTCATCCTGTTTGGGACTCTCTGGGTTTCTTGGACAATTTAGGGAAATTTTACACTATTATCTCCTCAAGTATTTTCTGATGGTCTTTCTTTTTGTCGTCTTCTTCTGGGACTCCTATGATTTGAATGTTGGTGCATTTAACATTATCCCAGAGGTCTCTGAGATTGTCCTCATTTCTTTTAATTCGTTTTTCATTTTTCCTCTCTATTTCATTTATTTCTACCATTCTGTCTTCTACCTCACTTACCCTGTTTTCTATCTCTGTTATTCTACTGTTAGTTCCCTCCAGGGTGTTTTTGATCTCATTTTTTGCATTATTCATTGTATTTTGTCTCTTTTTCATTTCTTCTAAGTCCTTGTTACACCTTTCTTGCATCTTCTCAATCCTTGTCTGCAGGTTATTAAACTGTAACTCCAATTTGTTTTCAAGATTTTGGATCATTTTCACTATCATTATTTGGAATTCTTTATCAGGTAGATTTCCTACCCCCTCCTCTTTTGTTTGGTCTGGAGGGCATTTATCCTGTTCCTTTACCTGCTGGGTATTTCTCTGCCTTTTCATCTTATTTATATTGCTGTGTTATCTCTTTATTGTGGAGGTTCCTCACTATGGGTGGGATTGGACGGGTGGTTTGTCAAAGTTTCCTGGTTGGGAAAGCTTGTGTCAGTGTTCTGGTGGGTGGATCTGGATTTCCTCACTCTGAGGAGCAATGAAGTGTCCTTGAATGAAGTAGCTTCCAGTGCTTCCACTTTTGAAGATGGGGAAAGATCAGACAGGAATGAAATGCACATTAGCTTGGTCCAGGAAAAACAAAGATTCACAGCTCTTTCAGTACCTGCTTCTGAGAGAGGAGCCCCCAAAAGCTCTAACTCTGAAAGTGAACAGAGCTTGCATCCTGAGACCCACCAGACTTCAGCTTTCAACCTTAAAGAGACTTAGTAAAAGAAGGGAAAATGAAATCCCAAGTAAGCAGAAGAAAAGAAATAATAAAGGAAATAGTGGAAAACAATGGAACAGAAAATAGAAAATAGTAGATGAAAATTAAGAAAGTCAAAAGCTTATTCTTTGAGAAGATCAATGAAACTAATAAGCCTCTAGCTAGACTGATCATAATAAAGGAAAGAAGATATAAATTACCAATATTAGTAGTGGGACATGTAGCATTGTTATTCTTCAGATATTAAAAAAAATATTATAAACACTTTATGCCAATTAACTTGAATATTAGATGAAATGGAAGATATGAATTATTGAAGCTCAATCAAAAACTTAAAAACTCTGAAGAGCTATTTATCTATCAAAGACACTGAAGTTTTAGTTTAAGACCTTCACACAAAGAAAACTCCAGGCACAGATGACTTTTCTGAGGAGCCAAGAATAACTTTCCAACTCATTACTCTGACAGTAAACCCAGAAGATAAGGCAACAGATGAATATTTCTCACGTACACAGATGGAGAAATTCTCAAAAGTTTTAAAAGAAGTAGAATCCAATAGTATATAACAAATACAATTTTTTCCAAAGAATACAAGGGTTCTTTAACATTTGAAAATTGATCAGCATAATTTACCATGTTAATAGAGGAATTAATGAAAAATCACATGGTTTTTCCAGTAAGTGCAAAGGAAGCATTTGACAAAATCTATGCCCATTCTTGCTAAAAACACTCAACAAACTAGTGAATGGAAAGAAACTTCTTTAACCCAATCAAGGGCATTAATGACAAGCCTACAGCTCATGTTGTACTTATTATCAGGATCAAGGCAAGAATATCTACTGTCATGAATTCTGTTTAGTGTTTTACTGGAAGTTTTAGTGCTACAAGGCAAGAAGTAAAAGTACATCCATCAACATTTAAAGGTAGAAGTAAAACTCTATTTGAAAACATGATAATCTGTGTAGATAATTATGTGTGTGCTCAGTTGCACAGTCGTTTCTGACCCTGTGTGACCCCATCCATGGTCTGTAGCCTGCAAGGCTCCTCTGTTGAGGGAATTTTCCAGGCAGAATACTGGAGTGGGTTGCCATTTCCTATTCCAGGGGCTCTTCCTGACCCAGGGATCAAACCCAGGTCTCTTGCGTCTCCACACTGGCAGCAGATTTGTTACCATCTTTCTACCCATGTGAAAACTATTAGTAAGGGTTTAGAAAAAAGCGAGTTTAACAGGATTGAAGGATATGGTGATGGTTTAGTTGTTAAGTTGTGTCCAACTCTTACGATCCCATGAACTATGCCCGCCAGGCTCCTCTATCCATGGGATTCTCCAGGCAAGAATACTGGAGTGGGTTGTCATTTCCTTCTCTAGGGGATCTTCTTGACTAAGGAATTGAACCCGGGTCTCCTGCATTGTAGAATATAGGGGAAATATATAAAAAATATTTTTATCTCTATATGGTAGCAATAAACAATTGGTATTTGAAATTAAAAATCAATACCATTTATAATAGCATAAAAATTATGAAACCTTAGGATAAATTTGACAAAAGATGTGAAATTATACACTGAAAACTGTAAAACATTGCTGAGAGAAATTAAAGAAATTCTAAGTAAGTGGGGAGAGATGTTAATGGGTTAACAGATTCAGTATGTTAAGAGGTCCGTCCTCCTCACAAATGATCCCTAAATTCAACTTGACCCCCAAAAAATCTTGGTGGTAATGAACTAGATACAATGCTTTTGGTCTAGAATAAGGTTATACACTCTTACAGTTAATGAGGTGTCTGATCCTTAGCAAACTTAGGAGAAGTATATGTTCCTTTCTGTGAGGAGAGATTGGGTGAGGATAGGACACCACCTGGACTTCCCTCCCAGCAAATCTTCCTCCACCAGTCAGAGGTAAGATGTGTGAGCACCTAGAATTGCTATATTATATATACTCAGTCTTTGATGCAGCTTCTGAAACTCAGAGACAACAGCAACGTTGCATTTAACACAAACTTAAAATATTGTTAAGGTGTTCTAGAAACTTGAAGGTATTATGTGAGTGTTGTAGTTAACATAATAACATATCCAAATTAAGAGTTATGGGACCAGCCATTCATCATCCAGAAATCTGAAAACGAGAAGTCCTCCCTTGCATAGAATTAGAGGCTACTGAATCTAAGAAAAACAGTGGAATCAATCTGCAGATAAAAAGTCTTTTGAAATATTAAAAATTATGAATAAGATCTATTTATCTAAATAATTTTAGGACTTATCAAGCATTTGTAAATTTTTATTACAAAGTTTCCATATGGATGAAACTTTTCATTAAATGAAAGAAATAGTTAGAACCTGTTTATCCTATTTTACATAATTAGGATTTTCTTATTTTACATAAAGAAAAATTTTAAGAGATATCAGCTCAAGCTCTGGTTCACTCTGGTTCACTCATGACATGGGTGGGTAGAGAAGGTCATGGCACAAAAGGATCCACGGGACACTGAAGAGGTCAGATGGGTCTTCTCTTCTTGTTGGAGAACATGGGTACAGAACACTGCGGTCATCAGCCTGCTGGGTCTGTATCACTGTCGCCTTTCAACACCAGTCCATTCTCATGGTGCTGGGAGAGGAGGTGGTGATCGAGGAGATGGTTGTATCTTGTTGTTCAGTCGCTAAGTTGTGTCCAGCTCTTTGTGACCCCATTGACTGAAGCACGTCAGGCTTCCCTGTCCTTCACCCTGTCCTGAAGTTTGTTCAAACTCAGGTCCATTGAGTCAGTGTTGCTGTCCAACCATCTCATCCTCTGTCACTCCATCTCCACTTTCCCTCATTCTTACCTAGCATCAGGATCTTTTCCAGCGAGTTGGTTCTTAGCATCAGGTGGCCAATGTATTGCTTCAGCATCAGTCCTTCCAGTGATTATTCAGGGTTGATTTTCTTTAGGATGGACTGGTTTGATCTCCTTGCTGTCCAAGGGAATCTCAATAGTCTTCTCCAGCACCACAGTTTGAAAGTTTCAATTCTTCAGACTCAGCCTTCTTTATGGTACAACTCTCACATCCATACATGACTACTGGAAAAACCATAGCTTTGACTAGACAGACCTTTGTTGGCAAAGTAATGTCTCTACTTTTTAATATGCTGTCTAGGTTGGTCATAGCTTTTCTTCCAAGGAGCAAGTGTCTTTTAATTTTCATGGCTTCAGTCACTATCTACAGTGATTTTGCACCCCCCAAAATAAATTCTGTCGCTGTTTCCACTTTTTCCCCATCTATTTGCCATGAAGTGATGGGACCGGATGCCTCCCGAAAGCCAGAACATTTTTCCTTTGGTCAGTGTTCTGAAAATTTTATTAAACACTTTATCTGTTCTGGTTTATTTGCTTTCAGTCAAGGTGAGCTTATATCTTCATCCTTTGAACCCTAAGGATGTGGCAAATGTTGGGGGGGGGGTTTGCCCAGCTCTCCCCATGTGCTGTTCAGAATGTCAGCAGGTGGGCTGGTGGAAGGAGCACACAGCTGTTCCCAGGCGATAAAAAGGAGAGGAAATTGTGTCCTTGACTTTATTTTATTTTCCTTGGTATGTGTGTGTTGTTGTGCCAAGATCTTGACTTTTTTAATGTATTTCTTTAGTTTTAGGGAAAGTAACTTAATTTGGTTCTAAAATGAAATCTGATGTTTTTATTCTTGGGGGCTGGAGAGGATTAATTCTTGCCATTTCCTATGTGTCTGGGCAGTGAGTGTCCTGGGGATGGGGGCTTTGGGTCTTGTCCCTTGCCCCTCCCAGGGCCTGCCACTTAGTGATTACTCTGTACATACATTTTGATGAGTCAGAGAGTACATGAATGTCCAAAATGCAGGCACAGTATTGCTGACTTAAGAGAGAGTCAGGCAGCAAGGTCGCTATTCTACAGCCTAGTTCCTTCCCAGAATGATTTTATATACGTTAATCTTTCTGTATGTACAATCTTTCCCATGTATAAAATTGATACAGCACATGCCTTTATAAAACCGCAGTGACTCCTGTCCCCAAACCCCTCATCAGTGATGGACCCTGAGCCCCGTGTGGAGCTGTACTGGCTCCACAGCCTGTAGAGGATCCAGGGCTCACCCTTGGCAGTGACTGCTTGCTCATTTATGAAGAACATGACCCAGTAGCCAACACGGGTTATTTGACGGGAGCCTTGGTCAGACTGAGGAGCTTTTTTTTTTTTATTTGAAAAAATTTTTTCCTCCTTTAGGTCTTTGTTGTGCATGGCTTTCTCTAATTGTGGTGAGCAGGCTTCCCACTGCAGTGACTTCTTGTTGTAGAGCATGGGCACTAGGGTGCATGGGCTCAGTAGTTGTGGCACACAGGCTTAGTTGCCCTGTGAAGTGAAAGTGGCTCAGTTGTGTCTGACTCTCTGTGACGCCATGGACTGTAGCCCATCGGGTTCCTCTCTCCGTGGAATTCTCCAGACAAGAATACTAGAGTGGGTAACCATTCCCTTCTCCAGGGGATCGTTCCAATCCAGGGATCAAACTGGGGTCTCTGGCATTGGCAGGCAGATTCTTTACCATCTGAGCCACCAGGGAAGGCTAGTTTCCTTGTAGGATGTGCAATCTTCCTGGACCAGAGAACCAAACCCATGTCCACCCACTATATTGGCTGATGGATTCTTAACCACTGGAGACCAGGGATGTCCTGAGTTTAAAAAGTAGTGTCATTTAAAGCATACAGTTCAGTGGTTTTTAGCATATCTATAAGCTGTTGACCCTGGTGGCTCCGAGGGTAAAGAATATGCCTGCAGTGTAGGAGACCAGGATTCAGTCTCTGGGTGGAGAAGATCCCCTGGTGAAGGGAATGGCAACCCACTCCAGTATTCTTGCCTGGGAAATCCCATGGACAGAGAAGCCTGGCGGGCTACAGTCCATGGGGGTCGCAAAAGAGTCAGACACGACTTAGTGACTAAACAACAAAAAATATTCCATTATATGGATGTATATTTTGTTTATCCGTTCATCAAATGTAGAAGTACATTTGGGTATTTCTACTTTTAGGCTAGTAGGAGTAATATTGCTATGAACAATTATATAGTAGCCAAATATTTTTACAGTTTCACTTTTTTACATTTGTACATTTGCATTTTCATTTTTTCACACAAAAAATGTATCAACATATGTACAGGTACACAATTTTGACTCCTTTTAGAATCCAGAGATAAAATGTATTCATGGCAGTAGAAATACATGGAGCAGAATAACCTAAAAAGGATAGTTAAAAAGAAAGCACTTGTTCATGCAGCCAGGGTCAATTTTAAGGAAGTTAAGCTTGAAATATTTTTTGCTATATTTTCATTAATAATTTTCTGTGTATGTACCTAAAATGTGCATTAACATGAATATTTATCATTTCAGTTATAACTAGTGTGATTGACTACAAGTTTGAATCTTAAATTCATCTAATTCTTCCATGCCAGTCATTGTAGTCAGTGATGGGGATAGAATGGCATACAAACGGACAGGGTCTGTGCCCCCACAGGACTTATGTCCAGTCTTGCTGAGGGTCAGAGCATGTATCTTAAATCTGCATCATGAGACATCATGGAGGGACATGCCCCCAGGGACGTGGTGAAGCACTGCACTGGCATGGTTGTGGTTCAGTATGTCCCTTGCCTTAATTGAGCTGGGTTGAGCTGAGTTGCCTTAATTGAACTGAAAATGCCAACTAAAGAACAAAAGCTGCCAAAACAAACTCTGTGGATGATCCTTCGTTCTCATCATAGTCAAAAGTCAGCAGCTCCCCTGTTGATTTCATGTATTTGCTATTTATTCTTTGAAATCCAAAGCCTAGAAGAGAGGCTATTTACTTCTCTGTTGCCCAGAATCAAAAAGTCAGGGTTGGTGGGGAGGAGGATGGTAGGGGCAAGGATACACAACTGAGCTGTTATTTTCTAACTTTCAGGAGGCCAGGTATCTCAGTTCCTAGAGTCAGAGGGGAATTAAACACAGGGCCAGGCAGGAAGGGGGAGGTGACCTACCTCGTGAGGTGGTTGTGGGGACCTCAGGACTCACGTGCTTGTAAGTTCCGCTCAGTGAAGAGCTGAGGCTGGAAGAGCCAGGTGACTGGTCAGGGGTCAGAGAGCAAGAGATGGTGAATATAAAGTAGGTCTGTCTTATTGCAAATTGATGGTCTTCCTGTTCCACCAAGGCGTCACATGAAGTGACATGCTGAGAGTCTGAACAGAGGTGAGGTGGCAGTGGTCCTGCCGGGTAAGGGATGGGCACTGCAGAGCAGTGGTGATTAGCTTGTTTAGTAAACTCCCCTTAGACCAGTGGCCCTCCTAGGGACTAAGAGTTGGATTGACCTCACTTTCCTGGCCATCTCCATATGGGTATTGTTGCTGCAGCTGAGAGGTACCATGTCATGGTTTGAGGCAGCTGGATATATAAGAAGCACAACCACACTTATGGGCCTGGCAGCCCTCTGAGAGGCTGCTGAGTCTGCCTGCATTCAGCCAGCTTTCCCTTCTAGCTCAATGACAGGGCTGGCTCTTGAGGGGAATAGACAGCATGCAGAGGTGAAGCCATGCTTTTAAGGTTTCACCAGACACGCAGATGTCAGGACAACCGAGACCACTTTGGCCTTTCTCCTGGAGAATGTAGAGGGAAGAGCCCCTGGAGGAAGGCATGACAGCCCACTCCAGTATTCTTGCCTGGAGAATCTCATGGGCAGAGAAGCCTGGCAGGCTATAGTCCATAGGATCACACAGAGTCAGACATGATTGAAGCGACTTAGCACACCCATGCCTAATGGCTGAGCACATGGCTTCTGTTTTCTCAGGGCAGTGACTTGTGGCTTTTTAATTCTTTGTCCAGGTATGTACCCTTCAGCAACAGCCCCCCAGGAGGCTGACAGTGGCCGGAAGCTGACTCACCTGCTGAATGCTGTGACAGATGCTCTGGTCTGGGTGATTGCCAAGAGTGGCATGTCCTCCCAGCAGCAGTCCGTGCGCCTGGCTAACCTGCTGATGCTTCTCTCTCATGTCAGGCATGCCAGGTATTATCCCTGTGGGGTCTGCTCCACTGGGTGTGTGGTGGGAGGGAGGGTGCAGATGCTTACAGAAGGGTGAAGAGCTTTGGAAAAAGGGTTTTTCAAGTTCAAGATGGGTAAGGTAGAATTGCTACCTTTAAGGGGAAATGAACTCCTGAAAGGGAAGGCGGGCATCATCACTATACATGCTGATGGCCTTTATAGGATGCGGTCACTATAGCAGTTTTATAGTGTCTTGTTACCCTGCCCAAGCTCGCTCTGCTTGCCACAAGATAGGCGGCAAGAGACGAGGTGTTGAGGCAGGGAGTACAACTTTAGGCTGACCAAGAAGATGGCATATTAATGTCTCAAAATAACCATCTTTTGAGGGTCTGGATGTCAGGTTCTTTTAGAGAAAAGAGATGGGGGAGATGAGCAAACAAAGTAAAAAGGCCATTAATCTTGCAAATATCCTCTAGAATGGCAAACCTCTGGCTGGGATGTGTTTTCCTTCCTGCTGCCTACAGGTGGACGGGGTCCTGAACAAAGACACTTTAGTAAGTCAGGCAGAGGGGCAAGATTCTCCGAGGCAGGTCATCATGTGTGATTATAATAATAAAAGCAACAGAAAGCAAGTCAAAGAAACATTTCCAACATGGAGCCAGAATTGGCTTTTCTCTGCAACATTGTGCTGGCTTATCTGGTTTTCAGTTGCTGGGGATCTTAGCTTGTTTATGGATTCTGAAAGGGGCAGTTAATTCCTCCCCTAAAGTGAGTTGCCCCATCTTCCTGCACTACATAGGGCTGGGGTCCTGAGGTGTTTTATTGAAGAGGTTAAACCCAACTTCTCTAGATCAGCTCTGGGGCTGGTGATCTGGGGGCGATCACAAAGGCTTCCCAAAGAGTTGTCCTTTTCTTGCTATACAAAAGGATATTATATATCCTTGCAACATTTCCGCTGCCTGAGGTTTGCCATTCTAGGAGATATTTGCAAGATTAATGGCCTTTTTGTTTCCTCATCTCCCCCAACCTTTGATCTATAAAAGAACCTGTCATCCAGACCCTCAAAAGGTGGTTATTTTGAGACATTAGTCTGCCATCTTCTTGGTCAGCCTAAAGTTGTATTCCCTGCCTCAACACTTTGTCTCTTGCCATCTATCATGCAGCAAGCAGAGCGAGCTTGGGCTTGTTAACAAGACACCATAAAGCTGCTATGACAACCGCATCCTTTTAAGAGCCATCCGTGTGTCTACTGATGATGCCCACCTTCCCTTTCAGTTCATTTTCCCTTCAAGGTGGCAAGTCTACCTTATCCATCTTGCAATATATCAGGATACTAAGAGAACTAGTGAGCCCCGTAGGTTTGGGAAGGCAGGGCATGGGTAGAGTGTATCCAGGAAATGGACATTGTGTGTGCTCAAGGAGGGAGATGGTGTCTGATGGTGGCTTCATGCCGGTGCCGTGAGGCTCAGTGCTGGCCGTCACCTGGGAGGAGGGTGGGGTGCTGGGGCTGGAGGAGGGGAGAAGAGGAAGGAAGGTAAATGCTCCCTTGAGGAGGAGGGAAGTCTAGGGGTGGTGAGAAAGGGCAACACACCTCAAGAATTTTAACAAGGGGGAGGAGTGGAAATGAACTTTGCTCTGTTTACTCTTTAATGATGACTCAGCACATGACCATTTGCAGAGCAGAAACAGTCCATCCTCATTAATCACAGATTCTCTACTTGTGAATTTGCCTGCCTGCTAAAACCTATATGTAACCCCCAGATCAATACTCATGGTGCTTTTGAGGTCATTCGAGGACATGTGCAGACTGGCAGAAAGATTGAGTTACCCACACTTACATTCTCAGCAGAGGCCATACCAGGTGCTACTTGTTCTGCCTTCTCATTTCTGCTCTCAGAGTGTAAACAAGGGTATGTTATATGGTCTATTTAGTACCTTGTTTTGGCATTTTGGGCTTTGTTGGAGACTTCATAATCTAAAAGGGATCCCCAAGAATAGTGCTGTCTAGTTCCTAAGTGCAAGAAGCCTGTGACGTGCTTACAGAGGAAATGCATGTTAGATAAGTTTCGTTCAGGCATGAATTTTAGTGCTATAGGCTGCGGATGAAATGTTAATGAATCAATGATATATGTTAAATAAGGCCCTTTAAACAACAACTCAGAAGAAACAAGGTTATGTATTAATGGGCTGATGAAAATGTTGGGACCAGGATCTCTCAGAACCTAAACCTTATTTCTCCCAGTAGCAATGGTTCAGTGCTTTCAAAGACCATGAAGATGTAACTATGGTGTTCAGAGATCCCATCACATTATGGGTCAAGTTGTTGGGGGTGGGGTGGTGGGACACCATGGTCCACAGGACATGGGCTTCATCCTCACCTACAGATCATTGGAGGAGCCAGATGCAAGAACCACTGAGCAGAGGGCTGGGGGTCATGCTGGGGTGAAGGTGAGGACCAGCTCCATGGAGGAGAGTCAGGGAGATGTCAGGCTTCAGGAAGGAATCTCAGCACCTTTTTGTCTCTCCAGTAACAAGGGCATGGAACACCTGCTCAACATGAAGTGCAAAAATGTGGTCCCTGTCTACGACCTGCTGCTGGAGATGCTGAATGCCCACACACTTCGCGGCAACAAGTCTCTGGTCACAGGGTCCGAGTGCAGCCTGGTGGAGGACAGTGAGAGCAAAGAGGGCTCCCAGAACCCCCAGGCTCAATGACGCCGAGCCCTGAGCTGTGGTCAGGCTGCAGAGAAGGTCAGAGGCTGAAGCGTGAACTCCAGCACGAACCGTGAGCCCTGTCAGAAGGGGGTGGGCTTCCTTGGCTTTCTGCTGTGTGTCCTTCCTGTGGCTCCTCGATGCCCTCCTTCTCCGACCTCCCCATTTCCTGGGAGTCAGGGTGCGAAAGCCAGTGCTCCTTGACATCAGGGGGCAGAGTCTGAGTACAGGGTTTATTTCTGGCTTGGCCCCTCATGGGGTTTCATTGTGGTTACTCCGTTACTTCCCATCTCCCTCCCACTTTTTGGAAAATATCTTAGGAATTTTGGAGTGACTGGAGGAAACTGACTTGGAAGGGCTGTCAGGGGAGAAAATGTAGGACATACACAGAAGGGGACTAACCTTTTCTGTGCCACTTAAGCTGCCCTTTGAGTAGTCCTTTGAATGCTGCCTTCTGGACTGCCTGATTGTAGGACTGAAAACCACAACGACTGTCAGCTAACTGGTTCCACACTTCTACCTCACAGGCCTGTGAGGGTGGATGGTCATACATTGCTATGATTCTGTCCAAGGCGGGAGGGAATGTGACCTAGGGAGCCAGTGGTCAGGTTGGGGTGGGAGCCACATTCTTCCCCCAAGACCTTGCTGCCTCCATCCTGCAGTTTCACCCCTGCTGGTTTGCATTCAGAGAGCCTGTGAATTATTTGTGTGTGTGTGTGTATGTGTGTTTTCACCTCCATGGAGAAGAAGTGTGGAGATGTAAATACTTTGCTTCTGGAATTGCCTTTCTTAAAACTCTTGTGTCCCAAGGAGCTCAGTATGTGTGCTGGAGAAAGGACCAGTGTTTGCAGGAAGGGGGTTTCTCCTGTGGGTGTGGGTCACAGCCACCATGCTTCCCTGGGGCAGCCACAGCTGCCACATCAGTCATCAAGGGAGACAGGGACACTGCAGGCTGTGTGTGTGTGAGGTGTGCTGATCCACAGAAGGATGAATAGCTGCACACACGTCAGCATCAGCGTGTCAGGTTCAGGGTCAAACTGTGGAGATGTGATGAGCAAACCACTTGAACAAGATTGTGAGCTCTATTAGAAAAGAGAGATAGGGTAATTATTTCTAGCAAGAAAAAAGTCTTTTATACCCTAGGGCTCTTTTAAAATATTTTCTTATCAGAACATTTATATGGTGGGTTGGGTGAAATAAAAACTTAGTAAAATATTAGTTCTTATTCCAAGTGGAACATAAATAGGACGCGATGATAAAGCACCTCTGAAATTACAATTTTAACTCATTTTTTTTAAAAAATTTAAGTTTTTGTACAAATTTTCAGGAGCATAGTGAATACACAAAGCGAGTTTATATCTATACTTTGGAAGAGAGCAGTTAGATAATCATGTGTGATTTTTGTGATGTTTTTCAAATTACCTTGTAATAGGAGATTAAACACATTTTCTTTTTGAAAATGGTAAATACAGAATGTGCTCACCACAGTAAATCTAAGTCATTCGGAAGATTACGGAGAAGGCAGTGGCAACCCACTCTAGTACTCTTGCCTGGAAAATCCCAGGATGGGATTTTCCGAGGAGCCTAGTAGGCTGCAGTCCATGGGGTTTCGAAGAGTCAGACATGACTGAGCGACTTCACTTTCACTTTTCACTTTCATGCATTAGAGAAGGAAATGGCAACCCACCCCAGTGTTCTTGCCTGGAGGGAATCCCAGGGATGGGGGAGTCTGGTGGATCTGCCAGAGTCGGACACGACTGACGCGACTTAGCAGCAGCAGCAGGAAGATTACGTTGAGTAACAAAAGGTTGATTTCTGCCAGTGTGATCTTGAATAATCGTTAATTTTGATATTGATGCAGTTTTACTAAAAATGTTGAGCAAAGCTGTATCAGTAACACTTGACCATGTACCAAGAAGAACACAGTGTTGTCTATATTCTGAGGGGATTTGAAATTATTCTTAGTGACTCAGTGTTGCCGGTTTAGTGAGATTCAGTACGGCAGAAACTTTAGGTTTTATAAGAACCAGGGAACCAGTGTTTATTTAGGTCAATTTTCTTTCTTTCCAGTCAGTTTAGGACCCCCTATGGCAAACAAGGGGATGGAGTCTAGAGAGTGGGAAGTAGGAGGCAAAGAAGGCAGTTATTTGAAGAACAATTATTTGCTGATGAATTTCTCTTAACTGTATTTATAAAAAAAGACTACCAGTTTGAAAAAAAACAACATTTAAAACAACAACAAAAATAATACAGAATGAGGTTCAAGCCACCACCCCATGACTGCATAGTGAAGTTTTTCAGGTTGGATTTTGATGCGAAGGAAGCTGTCCGATCAGTCTGGGGTGTCCAAGTACCTGTCTGTCACCCACATGGTGCTTGCTGTCATGAAAACTCCTTCAGTGTCCACTGCCCATCTCCCACAAACACTCGTGTATGCTGCTTGAGTTTGCTTGTTTCACTGCGTTTGGATTTAGCCCGTGAGGAGGATGTTAACGCTTGTGGTCATTTCTTCTTGGCTGTGGTCTCACCTGGTGTGCTGGGGATACAGGTGAGTCAGTCCAACCAGAGAGGCTGCCCTGGTGCAAGGCTGTCTCTTAGACTGGCATCTAGGCCAAGCAGGGAGTTGAGATAATATGGTATGTAGTTTAAAGGTGTTCTTTGTTTTGTTTTGAATACCCTCGGGCCCTTTCTCCCTTTCAGATGTAGTGTGTACATCTGTTCCCAGTCTAAGGAAATCCTTCCTCTAAGGACTGCAAACTACCAAATCAGGCTGCCGTTTTTATGGGTTTTGAGTCAACCCTTCATGTTTGTTTTAAAGATGAGCCATTTCTCTTAAATGTCTTTTATTTGGAGGGTATCTAACCACCCAAAGGGTTTCCCTTGTGGCTCAGATGGTCAAGAATCTGCCTGCAATGTGGGAGACCTGGGTTCAGTCCCTGGGTAGGGAAGATACCCTGGAGGAGGAAATGGCAACCCACTCCAGTATTCCTGCCTGGGAAATCCCATGGACAGAGGAGCCTGGCGGGTTATAGTCCATGGGGTCACAAAGAGTCGGACACGACTGGGCAACTAACACCAACCACCCAAACGGTCCATGGGTAACTTAAAATTCTCCCATAGCTAAGTACAGATTTCAGTGCTTTCAAGTTCAGTTTTTAAAAGGAATTAACTAGGGAGAATAGGACCTGTGACAACTGTAAATAACAATTAACTGAGTATTGGGGAAAAAAAATTACCCATCCAACAACATCCCATTTTTCATGGAAAAGGGATGCTCAGCTTTGCCTTAGACTCATACGGTGAGATTTCTTTCCTCCACTTTGACCATTTAATGTGAGAAACTTACTTGTGGGAGATAAGTGAGATTTGAACTAAATTCCAAAAACACATGTCTAACATAGGACTCATATAGACAAATTTTGATAAAATAACATGGAATATTCTTAATACAGAAAACACAGTGTTCATGACAGTGTTCACGCAGGTTCCCAGGAGAGCTGGCAGCCCCTAAAGAGAACCCTCATGGGCCCCCCGGGAGAAGGCACTGTAAGTTGTCCTCATTCTGACTCTATTTCCCTTTGCCTTCACCACATCCTCCCTGTCTGGCCTCAGGCCTCTCACACGCTCAGTGTCCACCAGGACTAACTACAAAGGATTCAACCCTAAAATAATTTTGAACTGATTTTTCTTCAAAAATTGTGGTAGGAACAGAGATTAAGTTATCAGCTTAAAAAATTTCTGGAGGGTTTTAACTATATTAAAAAATAATGCAAAATCAACAAAAGCTCTTTGGTGAGAGTCTTTATTTATCTGGGTTCCTTCCTTTGCTAACTCAACTGGAAGGGAAATTACTTTTAGTTTCATTAAAAAAAAATTATCAGTTCCCAATTCTTGGCAGAACTGTGTTATATATTCATATATATATGTATATATATACATACATATATATATAAAGCTAAGTTGAAGCAATTCTAGAGTGTTGTAGCATGTGAAAACTGGTTATTTTAATCTGCTAAGAAACTTGCAAACATTAACACTTTTTCAAATTCAAAGGTGAACTTTCAGTTTCTCGTCTATTTTGAAACCATTTTTATATAAGATTTGACACATTTCTTTAAGCTGCTAAAAAATCTTAAAAGGACATTATAAAGGTTATATGAAGGAAATGATAAAAATACATTGTTTAATACCCAAAAATAGTATTTGTGGAACATGGACTGTGTGCCAGACACAGTGCTCAGTGCCTCATACATTCGTATTTAATCCCCACACGAGTTGCTATTACCCCAGTTTTCTGGCTGTGGAAACTAGAGCCTAAGCAGATTTGCCCAAAGTCATACAGGGAGTAAGTGACAGAGCTGAACATAGGCAGTCGAAGTTCCAGTGCTGAAAGTCATCATTGCAACTTTAAAAAAACTAAAGGAAAAATATTTTTAGACTGCAGAATCCATTCGTCAAATGCAGTCTGACATGTGTGGCTACTCTGGTTTCAAGGTGGGGCCTGCTTGTGGCCTCACTTCCGGAATACCCCTGTATGCAAGGAGTTCAGTCCCATCTTTTATACATGTGTAAAGCCCCGGGGGGTACACAGACCTGCCCAAGATCATACGACTACTTATGGCAGAACGTGGACCCGAATTCAGGTCTTCAGCCTGCCTGGCGAGCACCGCTCCTGCTATAGACTCACTCCCACAGGAGCCTGCTGCTTGAGCGGAGTCTCGGTACACAGCAGAGACGGTTATGCTGTGGTTGCCTTCTACTGTACCTTCGCCATGTAGATGGGGTCTGTACGGAGCTTTACAGAGTAACAGCCCTGGAAAAACAGGTGGGGAAAAAAGATGAACTCTCTCATCCTTGCCATCCCATCCTGGGCTTCTGAGCCCGTGGGCAGCGCTGCTGTCCCTTCCTCCCGTCTGCTGCTATTCCCCAGATGTGTTGCTGTGAGGTAGAGTCCCTGGAAACTCGCCTGTGTACAATTCTCACTCCTTTTAGGCACCAGTGCTTCCTCACTGAGTCTGGTCTACTGCAGTACTTCAACACATGCATTTATTCGTATAGCTCTCCAAGTTGCTGGAATTTTAGCTCCCGTGGCAGCTGGAAGATGTGCATTCTCTGCAGTATTATCCTTATAACCCTTTTTGTTGAATTGGAATCAAGGATCCTTTTTCTTCTTTTGAATGCCTGTTGTGGGGCCAGTCAGTGTTATGGGATGGTGGGCTTCCTCGATGGGAAGGACCAAGGTCTGATGATGCTAGCCTGGAACAGCTCCTGTGATCGTACAGTCTGTGCTGCTGCGTTTTTCTCTCTGTGCTGGGTGGGTGACTGTAGGTCCTGTAACTTTCTTATTTGATGATCCTGTGTACCTCAGAGCCCACTATAATTTACGATTTTTTTTTTTTCAGATGAATGCTTTGTACCATTAAGCAGGCTTTTAATTATGGGCCTTTTGACAAATGAATGTTTGCTGTTGTGTGAAAGCAGATTTTGATGTCTGCTTTCCCTTCCTCCAGGTATGACTTTTTCTTTGCTGTGTGCCTTTAATGTCTATGGAACTGTTGCAGAAAGAAGTTTAATGTGACATAAGCTAAATAAAGTTTTTTTTTTCAGTTTTGGTTTTAGAAATGTATTTGTTGGGAATGTAAGAATTTTCGATACTCAGACTAAGTCATCAGTGTTCCCAATCTATTCTGAATTTTATTCTGTTTTAGGTTTGCAGAGCTCTTTAAGAATTTGTAATGAAAATCAGACACTCTTCCGGGAAAAAGGCACATAAACAAAATGCTTACATATCGAGTTAAGAATCTGACTTTTAAACAGCAGCAATTTAATCTTTAGTCAGCTAATTTCACACTTGTGATTTATGAATGAAGGCACTGTGTGATCAAGTAAAATGCAGCTCACGAATATAAAAGTCCTGGTATGCAATGCATCAGTTTAGGGCGTGACCTTCTAAACTTAAAAAGTGGTGGTAATATTTTCACTTAAATTTCCCTGTAGGGTTATTGTAATCTTTGAAAAGAGATGAATTATTTTAGAGTTAAGAGACTTGGAGGTTGCTTGGTAAAACAAAGACAGATGGCCTTCAGCTGGTCCCTTTACACAAAGCTGCTGGTGAACTGCGCACGTCCTGGGGCGTCTGAGCCACAGCAGGGCCACCCAGCGCTGAAGTCTTGACAAGCTGCCCTGGCCCCCCTGAGGTTTGCGCTTTGCAGAGAAGAGCAGTTTCGGGATTGCTTCAAGTCCATGTACCTCCCGAGTGTCAAGAGATGCAGGTTAGGACCAGGTAACCAAGCAACTGGATCAGTAACTTTTTTTAAATATTCTTTTCCATTTTGGTTTATCATAGGATACTGAATATAGTTCTCTGTGCTATATAGTAGTACCTTGTTGTTTATCCATGCTCTGTATAAAAGCTTACATCTGCTAACCCCAGCCTTTCACTCCACCCTTCCAACCCCCTCACCTTTGGCAACCACCAGTTTGTTCTCCATTTTTCTCCGTCTGTGATTCTGTTTCTGTTTCATAGGTAGGTTCATTTGTGTCACATTTTAAATTCCACATATAAAGGATACCATATTTTCTTTCTCTTTCTGACTTAATTTAGCATGATGATCTCTAGTTGTATTCATGTTGCTGCAGCTGGTGTTATTTTGTTCTTTTTTACAACTGAGTGATATAGCATATATGTACCACATCTTCTGTATCCATGCATCTGTTGATGGACATTTAGATTGTTTCAATGTTTTGGCTACTGTGAATAGTGCTCCTGTGAACACATGGGTCCATTTATCTTTATGAATTACAGTTTGTCTGGAATATATGCTCAGGAGTGGGGTGGCTGACAACTCTATTTTTAGCTTTCCTAAGGAGCCTTCATACTATTTTCCACAGTGGTTACACCAGTTTACATCCTCACCAACAGTGGGAGGTTCCCTTTTTTCCACACCGTCTCCAGCATTTGTTGATTTTTTTACTGAGGCATAATTGATTTACAATGTTGTTAGTTTTAGGTGTTCAGTAAAGTGAATCTGTTATATATATCCACTCTTAGATTCTTTTCCCATATAGGTCATTACATTCCCTGTGCTATACAGTAGGTCCTTATTAGTTATCCGTTTTATATATAACAGTTTGTATGTGTCAATACCAATCTTCCAATTTATCCCTCTCCCACCCTTACCCATCAGTAACCATAAGCTTGTTTTCTAATCTGTAACTATTTTGTTTTTGTAGATAAGTTTATTTGTAGCTTTTTTTAGATTCCACATATAAGCCACATCATGATACTTGTCTTTCTCTGACTTACTTCACTCAGTATGAGAATCTCTAGGTCCATCCATTTTGCTGCAAAAGGCATTATTTTGTTCTTTTTAATGGCTGAGTAATATTCCACTGTGTGTGTGTGTATACACACACATACACACATCTTCTTTACCCAGTCCTCTGCTGATGGACATTTAGGTTGCTTCCGTGTGCTATTTTGAATGGTGCTGCAGTGAACACAGGGGTCCACTGTAGACTTTTTGATGATGGCTATCAGTGTGAGGTGGTACCTCATTGTAGTTTTGATTTGCTTTTCTCTAGTAAAGTTGAGCATCTTCTCCCATGCCTATTGGCCATCTGTATTTCTTCTTTGAAAAAAATGTCTATTTAGGTCTTCTGTTCATTTTTGTATTGGGTTTTTTGTCGTTGAGTTGTATGAGCTGTTTGTATATTTTGGAAGTGAAGCCCTTGTTGATTGCATCGTTTGCAAATACTTTCTCCCATTCTGTAGGTTGTCTTCTTGTCAAATGGTTTCCTTTGCTATGCCAAAGCTGGTTAAGTTTGATTAGATTGCACCTATTTTTGTTTTTATTTCTATTGCCTTGGGAGACTGACCTAAGAAAACACTGGTGCCCTTTATGTCAGAGAATGTTTTACCCATGATCTCTTATAGGAGTTTTACAGTATCATGTCTTGTCTTTAAGCCATTTTGAATTTATTTTTGTGCATGGTGTCAGGGTGTGTTCTAACGTCACTGATTTACATGCAGATGTCCAACTTTCCCAACACCACCACTTGCTGAAGAGACTCTTTTCCCCACTGTATAGTGTTGCCTCCTTGGTGGAAGATCAATTGATCGTAAGTGTGTGGGTTTATTTCTGGGCTCTCTATTCTGTTCTATTTGGATCAGTAACATCATTACACTCTTTGGGTGGGAAATAGATAGTGGTGCTGGAATTGTAGAAAGGCAAATGGCTTTGTCTGTTAACAGTCATTAAACACTGTGTATTAGCTGGCTCTGGAGGGAGCTGGGGATAAAAAATCTGAAATGATCCTTTCACATCCACCTTCCATACTGTGCTGCCCTCATCACCCCTATAAAACAGCAGAATATAAATCTTAGCTCAAAATTAGTAAACCCATAAATCCCCTAAAATATTTTAAAAATAATTTTTGCCCTATGGAGGATTACACAGGACATTTAATGGCTTTGTATATATAATCCAGTATGACAAAGGTATGGCTTTTTTGTTTTGTTTTAATGAGAAACATCTGAGTTGTACATACCACAAACAGCTTCAAGTTTCTGCACCAACCCCCCATGGTCAAACAGTTAAAACCTGAAGCATCACTTTAAGTGTGAAAAAGTCTTATAAAATTAACTTACAAAAATGTCCCTATCAAGTCTGTGGTTTGGCCTTTACTGTACAGTAGTCAAAAAAGCTCAAGCTAAAATCTGTTTTAAAAAAAAATCAAAGTTTACATTATTCATACAGATTCTGCATTGTTAAAAAATATGCACAAATAACCACATCCATGCAATATAATTTCTTTAAAAATTTAAAGCAGTATAAAGAGCAGACCTAAGTACTTAACAGATCATTTTGGTTTTATAACCTGTAGCTCAAGATTGCTGCTGAGTGAAGTAAAATTAATTCTAAACAAACATCTTAAACATGATTGTTTCAATCAATCCGCCAAAGGTGTGTGAGTTTCTGAACCATTTCCAAGGTGGCATCTGCTTGTTTCTGTAATGCATATACTATGTGATGACTACTACTGTTCACTGACCACATTCACTACGTTTTAACAGTGTGGTCTGACAAATCAGAATTCACAACGTGCTTGGCTGTTCAGGAAACTGCTATTTCCAAAGATCCTGAATCCAATCAACTGAGCTTTGCCAAACTGCCCGGAGTGACTGCTGCCCAGGTTCCCTATCCAGGGTCTGGAGAGAGCTCTCCCAAGTCAAGCCCAGAGGGAGGTGTCCACAGCTGGTGGTGTGGCGCTGCCGGCCAGGCCGAGCCTCTATGTCGGGGGGGGCCCGTTGGTGTACCGCAGCATGGGGTAGAAGGACCTGGCAAAGTTGTTAGCCTGAGTGCAGCTGTAGTCCTCTTCGGAGGAGGGCAGCAGGCAGGCCAGGAACAGCAGCAGCAGTAGGAGCAGCTGGAGGGGCAGCGCCGCTCTGATCACCCGAGAAAGGAAGGAGCGCTGGGGCTTGGAGCTCTCGGGGGCAGCAGGACCGGGCACCCTGGCAACAGAAGAGGTGAGAGCTGACTGGGAGTTTCTGGAGACCTCCTGTCACCTGAGCCCCTGCTTGTGTAAAGACCAACGTGAGGACTGAGGTTAAAATGGGGCCAACAGGGACTTCCTGCTGGTCCAGTGGCTAAGACCCCGTGTTCCCAATGCAGAGGGCCTGGGTTTGATCCCTGGTCAGGGAACTATAGCCAGCATGCTGCAACTAAAAGATTCCAAGTTCTGAAACTAGGACCTGGCACGGAAGAGAAGCCTAGCTCTACCCCCTTCTAAATGGTAGGAAAGCAGTTTTTACAAAGACCTTGAGAGAGACATTGGCAAGCCTGCTGGGGGAGAGTTGAGGGCAGGAACCCCCCTGCTGTTACTGTGCTGTTGTTACCTGCTGGCCGTCTTGTTCTTCTCTTTTGTAGTTTTCTCTGCTTCAAACTGCTAGATAAAAATAATCCAATTAGTAAACTGAAGATAGTTTAGTTCTGTGAATGATAAGACGTTTTTTCTTAAGTTATACTTGTTTCTTAGGTTGTCCTCCTGCCAAGCTTTTGAGACTAGAGTAAGACGTTCAAGATTACACTCTGAGGTAAGAAAATATTGGGTTAAACTAGCAAGAGTATCACTTTTCCAGCCTGTTGAGCTGTTGCTGATGGAGAGATCAAGAAGCCCCTTCAGCAGTGCCCAGAAGGCTCCCAACGTCCACAGTCCCAGGGAAGAGTACTAAGCACAGGAGAGCCTTTCAGTCAGGTCTTTGAACGTTCTTTTTCCCCTCCAATCTTTGGCGTAAGTCACTCCACTGATCAGCAGGTTGAAGCAGAAATCTGCACTATCATGAAATACTGGAAGGAGGCTTGGAGTTCCAAGTCCCTGTCATCTCAGTAACTTTCAATAGTAACTAGTGTGGTTCCCCAGGCGGAAAGAGGCTCTCACCTTGGCTTGGGGAACTGGCGCAGACGCTGCTAGAGACTCTCCGTGGTCTACCTTGTCCACGCTGGGCAGAGGTGAGTCTGGGTTCTGAAATCCACACCCCAAGAGTTCAAGGAAACGGAAGGCTCTGAAAAGTCTCAAGAGCACAGAACCTGCTTCCTGCAGTTTCTTCACTGTACCGCTTACCCCTCCCCCGACTCTGATCTTTCTAGAAGGAGGGGCTCTTCTAGTGCGCTCACTCTCCGCTTCTAAAATGGCCTTTCTCAGACTAGAGGGACTGTAAACGAGGTGAGGCCCGTCCCACGCATGAAAAACCCACATGAGCAAGGACAGACAGCTGGACACGTGATGTAACAGCGTGGCCACATCCCCTGGGCTGCACAGGAGGGGAGAGGTGTACCCTGGGGTGGGGGGGAGGGGCTGCCCTACAGCTGGCGAGTCCCCTGTTCTGAGCTGAATCACCGTTCAGAGCAGACGGTAGACAAACCAGAGAGTGGTCGGAAGAGTGACCAGGAACGGCCACGTGGGAAAAGTGAGGGCGTGAAGGAGGAAATGACGGAGGGACTCGGCTTGTTTTCCACTCCCTCAGCCACACCGCCGCCTCACAGATGACAGAACGACTTTAGAGCGCTTTCGTAACTTGTTCAGGCCACACGGCAGAGGAGCAGGCTCCTCCCTCCCCTAGCAGGGCCGTAACACAGCTGTTTGCATTTAACAGGACAATTCTATCTTTAACAGCTAAACAGGGACTCACCTGGCTTTGCTGCAGGGACACTAAGTCTTGGGACACTTGCTCAAGTAACTCTTTGAGTTTCTTCTCAATAACATGGACCTTCTCTTCAGCCTCAATGTAGTCTTCCTCATGCCCCTTGATAAGCAGGGTGCTGGAAATCTCTTGTAAGGAGTTTACTTGAGGTTGCCGTTCCACTAGCTCCTTTTCCAGTTGCTAGAAATAAAGTGTATAAAACAGTTGCTTATCAAAAGGGAAGCGAGTGTGGCCGGGAAGGTTCCAGGATGGATGATGCTCATCCCAGAATCACCCCCTTCTCATATTTGCTGGTCCCCAAGCCTGGCATCATCTAGATAGAAAGTTGGTTATACTCCGTCCCTATTTTTTCAAATTTCTTGTCATTCTGGAGATGTGATGCTGGAGAAATTAGAGGAAATGAGTGAGAGGCTGGTTTGGGAAGACAAGGCCCTCATCCAGTAATGGCAGGAAATCGAGAGAAAATCTAAAGTGGATAAATTGAGAGAGTGCAGCTTATGGTTAGAAAGAGAGGGATCAAGTGAATCTGCTTGTATTGTCTTGTTTGATGTCTAAGGTGGTAGCCACTAGATAGTATGTGTCTATTTAAAGTAATTAAAAGGCCACTGCTCTGGAGAGCGGGGCTTTAGAAAGGCTTTAATACAAAAAATATTTTTTAAACAATGACCAGCGTTTCGATTAAATTTAAAATATTAAACCATACACAAATACATGGATAAAAATGTCACCCTCAGTGCAAGTGAGAATATATGGGTCTCATCTTCACTTGTTGGTGAAATATACGTAAATACAACTACCCTCCCAGGAGAAAGGCTGTGTATGTGGAGATAGAAAATTCATATAGCTCATCAGGGCTGCAGGGCAACCGAACACTATTTCTTCCCAAATGAGCTCTCTTCACAAGGGAAAAAGACTTTACATGGCCTTAAGGTTCTCAGGATATTGCTAAACACCTAGGAGTGGCGTTTAAACCCCGTTCTAAAGTGGTCTTCATCCTTGTACTCATCCCACTTCAGCAGAGGGATGCCAACCCAGAACACAAGAGCAGAACAGCAGTGGACACTGTTTCCAGAAATGCCAGGTGAGGCCACTCGGTACTGAGGTCCTGCACAGGCCAGTGGTAGTGCAGGGTCCCTTTGGAGGAAACTTACCATGAGTTCTTCCTGACACGCCAGGAGAACCTGGGGGTCTGCCTCCGGGTCAGTGACGTGAGCCTTCTGCCGCCGGCTCTCGGCACTCGCTAACCACAGCAGCAGACTTTGACTCAGCTGGTGAAAGTCCTTAAAAACAACATGTCAGAGCATTGCCCTTTCTCAGTCTGTGAAGGCAGGTGCTGGGAAGCAGCTTGCTATGGATTATCCATCGACATCACCTGCTCTTCTGGGTTTTATTCAGTGACTAAAAGGGCCAGATGTAAACTAGATGCCAGGGCCCCCCAAAGGAGGGAAAGCAGGACAGGAAAGCACTTGGCACATCCCGGGAGGCATGCTGAACTCTGCCACGTGCAAGGTGTTAGCTGAAAGGTGGGTGTGAGGACGCCCCACACAAATTACTCAATGAATGTGCTGGATTCAGTGATCGAGACAGACCCCTCAACTGAACAGACTATGGCCCAGGGACAGGGCTGCAGCTGGGCTCGCTGGCGGGCTCCTGTTCTCTAAGACGGGGTCAGAGCTAACCCAGGCTGCCCATTTACTGTGTGTCAGGTGCTGGGCCAAGCTTACACATGTGTAATTGTAGAAAATGCCCTGTGAGGTAGGCACTGGAATTATACCCATTTTTCAGATGAGAAAACAGGTCTAGAAGGTTCAGTGCTTTTCCCCACAGTAAAGCTCCACTGTAACCCCTGATCTGAATTAACAGATCAGGCTACAGAATTTGTCAGTGGGTAAGCTGCCATCCTCCCCACCCTCACCACCACCCCCAGTGCTGCCTGCCCATGGCCACTGGTGCCTCCATAAGAGTCTAGGGTCCCTCTGCAGTCAGATCAGAGCTGCACCTCCCCAGCACTGCTCCGGGCTTTGGGTACTAAAGCTACAGAGCTGGGTTAAGCTGCTCCCTTGTTCCAGGGCCAGTTCTCTCAATCACTCTGCTATCCCGCCTTCTTGGCAAAAGGACAGACACGGTGCTGTGCTGGTGTGACGTTTCCAACCTACTGGGACACTTGCTGGAACCCGTATACTACGGGTGGGCCTGGGCGGCAGAGTGGGAAATGCAGGGGGCATCAGCTATCTGAGAAGACAGCAGGCGGGCCTCCTGGGAGACAAATGGTAAAGCACATGCTTCTTAAGCACAAGCCCTATTTGGCTGCACCAGAGCAGCCTGACAATGATAAAAATATCTCTTCTCCTGCCCACGTGGGCCTGGCTGTGCCCCGGACTAGGCCTTGGGCACTGGCTGGGTGCTGAGTCGGCGTACCTGGCACTGCATGAGCGACCGCCGCAAACCCTCTCTCCAGCTCTCCACCGCGCCCAGGGCTGTGTTCCAGCACAGGGTCAGCTGGCCGACTCTATCTTGGAGTTCTTTGGACTCAGCGCTCTCACTCTGCAGAAATTCTTTGCTGTTCACGTTGACAGAGACCACTAAGGCCTTGTAGGTGTCAAAGGCTTTCAGTATCTCCTGCCACAGAAGGAAAAGGCTGGGTCAGGCACTCTGAAAACAGTGATGTGGGGTTCATTTTGAACCTCTGTGGGGAACAGATCTTCAGACAGTCCTCTGAGCTGTGGCCCCGGCTACCAGAGCAGCGTGGCCTGTGACTGGCTGAGAGGCATCAGGTGAGGGAGCGGCCATACAAGGTCATAACTTGGCCGGCTGGCTGGCCGGGCTGAGGGCGGCGGCCTGGCTCCTGGTGGACCAGCTATACCGGAGGCATGAACGGACCCCCTGGCCTCTATTTGGCTTAATAACACTTCTGGATCAGATTAAAAGTCTTACAGGTAAAGCGCATGAAGCTATCCAGCGTTTGCCTCTTAAGTATCACAGAAGTGTTATTTCTTAGGATGGATGGTAACCTGATATATCAAGGCACAAAGTAAAACAACGGTACAAATGTGAAGACTGCCTGGACACCCCAAAATTCATATCCTGGGTCCTCTTAGGAGACCAGGCTTGTGCAGAGCACCCCCAAAGTGCAGGGCTCAAACCACCCCTCTCCTAGGGCTAGTTCTGGTGGGGCCAGAGCTGACTGTGTGGGTGAAAGCTCCACTGTAACTCCTGGTCTGAGTTAACAGGTCAGGCTACAGAATTTGTCAGTGGGTAAGCTGCCATCCTCCCCACCCTCAACACCACCCCCAGTGCTGCCTGCCCATGGCCACTGGTGCCTCCATGAGAGTCTAGGGGTCCCTCTGCAGTCAGATCAGAGCTGCACCTCCCCAGCACTGCTCCGGGCTTTGGGATCATTTGGAAATGCTCCTCTGAATTAAAATACAAATCTTCATCCATCTCCTTGCTGGTTACAGAAGTGAAGCAGGAGAAACTACTGAGCACACGCTGTGTGCATGCCGCCCCCGACGCAGCTAGCAGATGTGACGTGCTCGTACACACAGCCAGTGTTTTGCACATGTGTTCTGAAGCCCTCTTCCCCTCCACACTCTCACTCACCTTCAGCTTCTTCACTTGGCGTTCCATCTCCTGCATATCAGAGGGAGGTTCTGCCAGCTTTAACACCTCCAGCTCTGCTCCAGTTTTTTCCAGCCAAGGGGTGACGTCGCTGATATCGGAGTTCAACTTCTGCAGGTTTTGTTTTTTCCTGAGCTTATTGTGAAGTTCTTGTGCTTGGATCAGTTCCCATCTGTCAAAGGCACCTGGAATAAAAAAGCCGCCAATAAAAAGAAGCAATAATGCAAACAGATTTCTCTGCTTCCAACTAATTCAGGGTCACGGTGATAAAACCTGGAGGCGATGCTCCTTGCAGGAGGCCTGGGGTTTGGGGGTCAGCACTTCCCCCGAGTGTGGAACAGCACGTTTCCCCTGCTCTGGTTCAAGGGCTGTGCCAGTACACTCTCACAGGGCCCGGGACAAGGTGCGGAGTGGCTAGGAGGCCCAGCATGTTGCCAAGATGCACTGCAGTCCCATGTTCAGCACTCCAGTTCATGCTGTATTTAAGATACTCTGTCCTTCTGTCCATGAATGATCAGGTCAATGCTGTGAACTTGACTTAGTATCAGTTGAGTCATTACTTTTACGGTAAAAGGAGATACCTGATATACTCTTTGATCATCATCTTCATGTCTGATCTTTACATACAAGCAAAGGCATGCAGGCACAAACAGGCCCTTCATCACAGGAGGCTCATTTTGTCAATATTTAAAGAATAGTTGCAAAAGTAAAGTGAATAGTCTAGGAATTTGTTCATAAATAAAAGTCGGCTGGATCTGAAATAACATTGGCTGCTCTAGGTCAAGTTCAGAAGTTTGGTGAATCAGGTAATTGGTCAGTTCCTAGTTAAAGTACTGTTGAGCAGAGACTTAAGAGTAAATGTCTAACCAACCTAAGACATAGTCTCTGCCTCTGAACAACTGCCTGATCTGACTGTACCTGGCTGCTGCCCAGTGAGGGCAGCCAGGTCTTCGCCTTCCTGTTGTGCATTGCCAGTCAGAACTCCTGGATCTTCCTTGCCACCTTCAGTGCCTGGAGACAACAGCAGTTTTACCTAGAATGAGACAATTTTTACATTACCATCTATAAATTTTAAAGGCTGTCTGAAGACTGACTTGGTTCATAGTAACAGGTAAGAAATGAAGATATGGGTGCTCTTTCCTTCAAAGGGTAACTTGCTGGTAATACAGAGGCACTTAAGTGTATGGGTAGCATTTATAAGGAGCAGAACTGATGGCAAAAATAAAGTCTCATCAAAGGCCCAGGGAGGGGGAAGCAGGTGAGAGGTCAATGTTGGGAACAGAATGGCCTGATTTAATTTGAGGCTTCCTAATGCTCCCCTATCAAACTGTGCAAAAAGATCAAACAGTTGTTGAGCCTACCAGACTATACTGTGTTAACACTTATACATTTGCACTGTTTTTTACAAAATTTTCGTTATCCCTTCTAGTCACTCTGTAGAACTGGTTGGCATTATCATCACCAGAAATCAGAAACAGAGCACAAACCTGCCATCTAGGGTTCTTCGTGACAAACCTGTACCTTTCAGTGACCATACAGACTCTTCTGTTATCACAGAGCTGATTGGGCTGTTACTTCAGGCCTTCCCCAAAATAAATGTATCTTTTTTAGAAAAGTCATGTTTTGGGGGGATTGTGTCCATATGGTCTATTGTGTGGGATGTGGAATGAAAGAAAAAAAACAAAAGCCAAAACCCCCTTGGATTTGTGGTTGCAGACACATCCAAAACGGGTTGAGCTTTTGAAAGTGGCCAGGTAAGAATACAAGCATAGTCACCTCGAGAGGTCACACCACATGCCCTGGATGTAAAGCAAAAAGTGAGGTGCTGGGGTCTCTTCCTGGGGCCGTCGGGTCTTACTGTGCACCACAAAGGGACAGAGGTAAAATGATAACTGCTTGCTGGAGAGTTTCCGAGTTGGGTGCGACAACCCATTATCAAAGGACTAGGGTCTGACCACGTTTAGGCAGAATCTTCTCCACTGTCTAGCAACATTCATTCCTATATGCAAAGGGGAATTTGAGGATGAATCTAGTGATGCTCACATCACTTTTGGGTTCTGTAACAGAAGACACTAAAAATGTATGAGACAACTTTAATTTGGACTTGCTTGTCACTAATTCTTGATACTGAGAATGATCTGGGGCCAACATTAGATCCTAGGCTTGGCTGGCCCCCGACAGCTGCATAACCAGAACGTGGCAAGAACTTATGTTGCCTGAGGAATGTGTAACTAAGAAGAAACAGTCACCAGTAGAACAACAAGAACACCAAACCATATACAGTAGTGATAATAATGCTGGTGACCACTTCTGAGGACCTTATTTATATTTGCATACACATTAAGCCTAGCAACATTTATGTAAGGTGGCTTTTTGTTTTTAAATGAATTTTTATTGGAGTATAGTTCCTTACAGTGTTCAACTTCTGCTACATAGAAAAGTGAATCAGCTAAATGTATACATATATACCCTCTTTTTTGGATTTCCTCCCCATTTAGATCACCACAGAGGACTGAGTAGTTTCTTGTGCTATACAGTAGCTTCTCATTAATTATCTATCTTATACATTGTGGCTTCCCTGGTGGCTCAGATGGTAAAGAATCTGCCTGCTATGAAGGAGATGTGGGTTGGATCCCTGGGTTGGCAACATCCCCTGGAGGAGGAAATGGCAACCTACTCCAGTATTCTTGCCTGGAGAATCCCATGGACAGAGGAATCTGGTGGGCTACAGTCCACATGGGATTGCAAAGACCTGGACACGACTGAGTGACTAGCACATATACATGGTATTGTGAACATGTCAAGCTCAATCTCCCAGTTCATCTCATACCCTCTTTCCCCCTTGGTGTCCATATGTTTGTTCTCTTATGTCTGTGTTTCTATTTTTTCTTTGAAAATCAGATTATCTGTACCATTTTTCTAGATTCCACATACATGCGATATTATATGATATTTGTTTTCCTTTTCTGACTTTATGTAAGGTAGGTTTATCTTCAGGTAAGGAAGGCCTAGAGAGGTAAGTTTAAATGTTTACAGCCCTAGAGCAATTTCCTCATAGGGCTGGGAGTCAAACCCAGGTCTACTTTTGTTGTTCAGTCCCTCAGTTGTGTCCGACTCTTTGTGACCCCACAGACTGCAGCACGCCAGGCTTCCCTGTCCTTCGCTATCTCCCAGAGTTTGCTCAAACTTACGTCTACTGAGTCAATGATGCCATCCAACCAGCTCATCCTGTCTACCACTGCACATGGTCATCTTTCTGAATAGGAAGTCACAATTTTTTGACTAGAATGTATGTGCTGTGCTTAGTCACTCAGTCGTGTTCAACTCTTTGCGACCCCATGGACTGTAGCCCACCAGGTTCCTCTATCCATGGTGACTGTCCAGGCAAGAATACTAGAGTGGGTTGCCATGCCCTCCTCCAGGGGATCTTCCCAACCCTGGGATTGAACCCAGGTCTCCTGCATTGCAGGTAGATTCTTTACTGACTGAGCCACTAGGGAAGCCCAAGAATACTGGAGTGGGTAGCCTATGCCCTCTCCAGGGAACCTAGGAATTGAATCGGGGTCTCCTGCATTGCAGGTAGATTCTTTACCAACTGACCTACCATAGTCAAAGTGAATATATCAAAGGTTTGGGAGCTCAGGAAGGAGTAGCTCAGGAAGGCCGCCACTTTGCTTTTCTGCTCTTTGCACAGATGACTGACTCAACAGTAATAACCATGGTCATCGTATGTCAGCACTCAAAGATGGTGTTTGGCCAGACACCCATCTCTAAGTCTAGTCAGTTATGCTGGAGTCCTCATGCAGTATGTCACCATGGGAAAACCAACCCCAAATGTGCCTGGCAGGTGAGCACATGCAGTTTACACCAAAATCTCTTTCTTTAGAAGTTTTAACTGTAACTCATGGACGTGGGTTATACTCTCAGTGGGGTTAAGACTTACATAGGCTGGTTTATAAGGGGTGCTGGAATCAGAGGGGATGGGTTGAACATTCCTGTCACCTCCCATTCGTTTGTAGCGACGCTTGGGACAGGAAGGGCTGTCAGGAACATGCCACGAGGGGCCTTCAGAAATGGATTTGCCTGAAACAAAAAAATGGCAAGTGACGGTCCATTCTCTCCAACCAAAGGATTCATATTTAGTTACACAAAAAAGGTCATGGGTAACATGGCATCAGGTTATAGTATAATATGAGTTCTGCAGCTTTCCTTGCAAAGCATGCATATTTGCAAAATGTCAGTATGTCCCAGAAGGGGATGAAATGAGACTCATGCAACTGAGCGACACTGGGCCTTCACTAGGTGGGTTCACGATGGAGCACAACAAACATGATCTGCTGTGAAATGAGTGGCCTTTTGGAGCCGGGGGTCCTAGTGGCAGGGGCACTGGCAGCAAGGCTGGGTCTGGGGCCGAGAGAACTGAAGGTCTCTCAGGAGTGCCAGGAAGAGTGAACATCAGGGTAGATTCAAGGACCCCAGGGGCGCTCGTGGCTCTAGCCAGCCACTGCAGGTGGGGATGGGGCAGGGGAGGAAGAGCAGAGCTGAAAGTCAGGGAGACGAAGGTGTCTTCTCCTGTGGCAAAGGCAGCAGTACCCTCACCCCCCACTCCCCACCCTCTTCCCAGGAAATCACCGTAAGCAAGGTAGTAGTCCCAAACCAAGCCACCCTGAAGAAAGCTTGGCCCGTGACAAAGAAGTTGAGTTAGATGGAGAGAAAAATTTAAAAAGGCACCGTGAAGAACTCCCTTCCACATGGGCCTGAGGGGGAGGAGAACTGCTCTGGTCTGGAGGGTTTTGCATGGAGCACGAAGCTATGTGTGAGTATGGCAGTGCGAATACACCATGACGCAAGGACCAAGGCGCATGGTGTCCATGGAAGGCAGAGGTCAGACATGACATGGGAGCGAGGTTTAGGATGCAGTGCGTGCCACAGGACGCTGCCATGTTGAGACACATGCATGGGCAGGGGCCTACCAGAAGACGCTTTCAAAGTTTTTGTGGTCATTTTAAGATATGCCTCAGGATTTTCAAGGATTTCTATATCTGAAAAAGAACAATGTCATTTTCCTCACTGCAGGCGCTGTAGATGAATGTCCAAGTATTAAAACAGTAGAAACATTGTCACCTGGGAGGAGAGAAGTAACTATCCTTTTTCATCGGTTTTATTAAAAAAGATTTAAAAAAACAGGATTTTTTTTCAGCCAACTCCTGACCATCCAAAGTAGTGGTGGGGGAGAGGAACCGCATAGAAAGGACAGAGAAAATCCCTGATAACTCTGCAAAACTCAACTGAGAAGTCCACTGATGAGCCTCCTATATCCAGAGCCATCATCAAACAGCCTTCACATCCTAACGTGGATTTTATTTTTCCCTTTCATTCCACCAGTAACAGGAATGAGCCAGCTCTCAGGAAGGTCAAAGGCGAGCAGGACAGACACAGGAAGCCACAGGATGTCTGGTCAACCACAGGCTGCACTCTGACTACCAAGAGCTGGGCGTGTGGCTTGGGTGCTACGAACTTAGCCGCCTGGGTCCATACCTGACAGTGCACTGTAGTAGGGACCCTCCTCGTCTTCCTCATGAGAGGAGGAGCCCCCCACATCGCCTGTGTGGTCCCACTCCAGTGGGATGGAGTCCACGCTGACAGGGGTCTCACAGCCAGAGCGCTCAGGCCCCAGCGCTGGGGGTACCAGTTGACAAAGGGACTGTGGGGATGAGGGCTCCTCACTTGCTCCCCTTTTACGCCAAGAGTTGTCTTGGATCTCTCTGGGGTCTTCCATGTCTGTCTCATTCTCAGAAGCCTCCTTTTCATCTTCCAAGCCCTGGAACAGGGGTATCCAGTTTTTAGAATTAACCAAGTCATAGCCTGTTGCAATGATGAGGAGTGTTAGCAGCTAAGTCTGCCCAACTAGCAGCTCCTGAGAATGGCCACCACCAGTGTTTCTGAGGAGACTTTGAAAAGAATCAGGTCCCCAGGCCCTGTCTGTGGTTATTCCAATTTAGAGTATCAAGCGTGGGACCCAGAATCCATATTTTCCAAAACTCTACCTTCTTTCCTCAGAAAACTGGAAACTTGATCATCTAAGTTAAATATCTTTATATAGAAGATAAGGAAATGGAGGACAAAGTTTCATTGATGGTTAATGGTAGGTTCATCTAAGAATCCGACAATTAAAAAACAATTTTAAAGGCAATTAGCATGTTCTAAAGGAAATTCACAACGTCAAGGACCAGGCTTTTTCTTCTTATCCCCCAATCTTACTGTTCCAAATACAGAATTTTATTCTCCCTACATTACAATTGCTTCAAGAAAAATGACTCTATATGGTTATATTATAAAATGAAGGAATTGAGGGTAATTTTTAAAGAAGTTATGTTTCAAGTTGGCCAGTGGGAGACATAAAGATAGAAAAGGTGGCCAATCATGTTGGTCAGTGGTCACCAGGGAAACTTCTGGCAGAGGCAGTGATCTGTAAATAAAGGCCTTGACTCCACTTGAATGTCCCAGAGGCCCCTCTGTTCAGGGAAACATCACAACTTTTTTGGAAAGCTGGTGCTTTTGGTGCTTCAAAGGTGAGAAGAAAGCACTAGAAAGGCATAAATATTAAGATACAGGAAACGGCCGTACATCACCAAGTTACTCCCAGAAGCAAAACCAGAACAGTCATCATCATATCCTGGGGGTACTGACACAGGCCAGGGAAGCTCTGTCCTGAGGAACCCATGGGAAACAGGTAAGAGGAGCAAGAACTTGCAGGAGGGCCATCCTTTCCACTGGGAAATAGTAGCTCCTTGGTAAGTATGGTTCTATACTAGTAAGAGTGGAAAGAACATTTTTCAACTTGGCTTCTTCTAGCAGACTCGCAGACACAGAGTACTGAGGTTACTAGTGAGGAGAGGGGAGTGCAAATAGGCAACACTGGGGTAGGGGGGAGTTAGAGGTACAAACCATTAGGTAAAAACAAGCTGCAAGGATATACTGTACAAAACGGGAATACAGCCAATATTTTATAAAAACTATAAAGGGAGTATAACTTTTAAACACTATGGATCACTATACCATATACCTGTGACATATAATATTGTGTAGCAACTACACTTTAATAAAACAAAAACACAGGTTTTTTTTTTTTAAAACAAACAAACAAACAAACTATTGTTAACCATAACATGGTAAGTTTCCCAGTCTTTAAAAGTGGAGTCAAGGAGCGTCCATGGTGGTCCAGTGGCTAAGACTCCATGCTCTCACTGCAGGGGGCCCGGGGCTCGATCCCTGGGGTCAGGGAACTAGATCCCACATGCTGCAACTCCACAGCCTGTGTGCCCATCTCAGACCCAGTGCAGCCAAATAAACAAGTATTTAAAAAAGTGGAGTCAAACATCAACTGTGGGTGGCCCGGAAGGCCCGTGTGGGAGGGGCGGGCCCCTTACCGGCGCATGGGAGGTGAGCCTCCGGTGGAAGCGGGAGACCCTGCCAAACACTTCCTGGCAGTAGCGGTGCAGCTCCTCCAACTCGTCCTCAATCAGCACGGCGTCCAGGGGCTCGCTCTTCTGAATGAGCTGCTCCCCAAAAACGATGAGCTGATCGATCTTGTTGGTATTTAACGTAATTTCCTGCTGGAAACCCTATTTAGAGGATGAAGAGGAAAGGATTTCAAACTCTAGCTCCAATTTTGAACTAAGTGACTATAATGAGTTAAGAATTTAAAATGATCATACACATTTTTTTTCTTCCCCCTTTTAGGCACTGACTTTTCCAATTAAAATAATTGTAAAGGTCTGGCACAAATGGACATTTACTGCTTTTGGGTGTGAGAAGTATCTGTTCCTGGTCCTACTGTTTCTTTTTTATTAACTTATTTACATTTTTATTGGAGCGTAGTTGCTTTACAATGTTGTGTTAGTTTCCACTGCACAGCAAAGTGAATCAGTTATGTGTATACACATATCCCCTTTTTGGATTTCCTTCCCATTTAGGTCACCACACAGGGCAATGAGTCGAGTTCCCTGTCTAGACAGTAGGATCTCATTAGTTATTTTATACACAGTATCAACAGTGGATGGATGTCAATCCCCATCTCCCAGCCCATCCTACACTCTTGAGGGAGAGTTTTGTCCCACTACAGCCCACAGGTTGTACTCAGACTTGAGTGCTGGAGAAACAGCATCTTATTAATGAAGTTCTTTTTGGAAACTCACGAGTGTTTTCCCCTTGGACGATTATAAATGACAAAGAGAATGAAGGGCCTTGTTCCACTGACCCCTGCACTGTAAGGAACAGTATCCTTGCTCGTGATAACCTGGCAGGACACGGGTGGATGCAGTCTGGCTGCTCTGACAACTAGACTCTGCTTTCAGGGTGTCAGGTGAAGTTTGTACTTGGCCAGCTCGCCTCTGCCAGGGTGCACTCTGTGGGGAGGAGCCAGGGAAGCAGGCCTTACGTTCAGCTGGCGCATCTTGTCGTCGGCATCGCTCTCCGAGAAGTGCTCCACGTTGGTCAGCTGCAGGTCCATCTCCGTGAGCCACACCAGGATGCTCTCCCTGGTCCCCTCGAATTCCTCCCTTTGGTTGGTGAAATGCTGCAGGAGGGGGAGAGAGTCACATTTGTGTTGACGGCAGAACAGGAATTCAGGCAGACAGCAAGGTCCCGTTCAGCACAGGGGAAGGGGAGCCTGGGGTACCCCCAGGGGCCCACTCAGCATGCAGGGGGACCACTGTGCGGTCAGGAGCCTGGGGTCTGGTCCTGGCTATGATACCAACAAGCCCCCTAACTTCTCTGAGTCTCAGTGTCTGCTGGTAAATGAGGTGTGGGAATGTGGACCATAATCTCTAAGGTTCTTTCAGCATTTGTACTTCTCTAGTCTACATCAGTGATTTTCCTAGTCTGTCCTTTGAGGAACCCCTTCAGAGTCCAGGCCAGGCATTTGCTTGTTTCCACCTGTTAGCTTTCTATGGGAACTTTTGGTTGCCAAGGATTTAGTCGCTTCAAGATGGAAAAGTACCCATCTCGGGGTTAAACCTGGACTAGTGCCCCATCTGCCTTCACTGATATAATTCCGAGTGTATTTCCTCAAAGAAAGAAAACCCAGATTTATCATCTCCAATTCAGGAGGCCTCTCGGGTTACCACCTCATAGACAGGCAGCTGATTCTCAGACAAATACAGGGCCAAGTGAAGGTTTTGGCTGGTCACAGTCAAATTAGCAGGAGATAAGGAAATTAATGCAAGGGGGTGTCTGAAAAGCTAGCCCACACACACACCCACACCCAGATTTGCCTTTTCTTAGAATGGCTTTAAGAGCACACTCTGCCTTGAGAATAGAATCAAGGATTAAAATTACTTCCCGCAGCCACCACCCACACTGGTCCTGTCAGTTTATACCTGGACTCGCAAAGAGCTGACATGTGATGTCTTACGAGTTACAGAACTCTAAGGTGACTGTTTATACCCCAGAATCAAACCCAACATTTGAGGTTCATCATTTGCTCTAAAATTGGGAGAACAGTTACTATCCCCAACCCCCAAGACAGAGGGGGCTCTGTCCAGCCCCTCACAGTGCAAGAGGCAACGGGACACATGGGCAGATGGGCAACGCGGGTCTCTCCCTAGATTAAGCGGCACCTTCACCAGACCCAGTGACGACGGTGCCCCAGACCCTGGGTAGAGTGTGGGTGGCACCTTTGGGGTGACAGAAGCTGAAAAAGCCATGTGTTTGTAACACAAATCCCATAAATAGGTTCAAGCCTATTCTGAGGCAAATAACTTCTTTAAAAAAAAAAACAAGAAATGGTTTTTGGCAGGTTTCATGGCAGCTTTGGGCTTAGGCAAAGGGGAAGGCACTGCAGGAAGAATGTTGAGACAGCTTAGGCCTCAAGAGACATCTTCTACCTGCTGCTTTGTTACAAGCATGATATCAAGTATCAGCTTCCCACACCCCCCAGCATCGACAAATGACCCGGTGACGTAGAGGGGGTTACTCTGAGTCTCCGCAGGATGGCCGTGACCCGCTTCTGGAGGTTGTCCCAGCGCTGGTTGCCCTCGTGCACCATCTGCTTCAGTTTGCTGGCCGTGTCGGTGCGGTTCTCGCGGGCCAGCCGCCGGTACTGCTTGTTGATGAGCTCCAGCTGTGTCAGCCTCTCGTGGATCTGCCGCTGGAAGGCCTGCAGCACGGGGGCCCGTCAGTGCCACAGCCCCAGGGCGCCAGGACGTCCCTTCCAGACCCCAGGCCACCTGCCTCAAGTGTTCATCCCCAAATGCAAGGCATGAGTCACTAGCTTCACTCATTCTTTTGAAGCTACCAGAGAACAGACTTCCAGGTCATGGCCGGGCAGCTGGCCTACACTAATGATCCTCGCAAGGCTGCCGGAGCAGCCGCTGCAGACTGGGGACTGGGTGGCCCTGAGCAGGGGTGGAGAAGCCTGCCACTCTTGGGAAGAGCCTGTAGCCATCCCTGAGCCCTGCGCGTTCCCGGTTCTCAGGACCGCGGGCTGGAGGGGGTGGCGGGGGTGGGGTGGGGGTTGGGTCTTTACCTCAAACCTCTTCAGCTCCTCTTTGGCAACTGTGTACAACACCTCGGAGGAGTTCGGACAGGCCGCTGTCCTCTCAGCAGCCTTGAGCCAGTCCTCAAAGCGGGAGTAATCATCAAGAAACTTCTGCCACAGCCTCCACGTCTCCTCAATTCTAACAGAAACAAAGAATTCAATGCAAGCTGCCCATTCCAATCAGACCTTTCGTACAGCTTCTTCTCCCTTGACAGGTCCCACTTCCAGCCCTGGCCCTGCGCATCGGCACTAAATGTCTGGGGCGGGGTGGTGGGGGGCAGGGCTGACCCTGCTACCCCTTCCAGGAAATAACCAGAGACATCACTTCACGGTCAGGACACCCTCCTTCTGGGAACGCCAGGCCTCGCAGAAGGCCAGCTCCACAGAGGTCACCCAACTGGAGACAGGCGTCTACCAACCACACAGAGCTGGGACACTTCAGTACAGTGTAACCTGCAGTTACACCCAAGACACAGCAGAGCCAGGGAGAGGCATGCCCCTGACCATGCTTTCCTTGAGTGATTCCTCTAATAAGGACTGGCCACACCTACTGAGCCTTCCCCGCCAGCACTCAGCATGTCCCTCAGCGAGGCTAACAGAGCACGGTCACTGCCGCACAGGCCAGCCGGGAACATGGAGTCGGCGGACCGCACTTAAATCACCCGGGGGCAGCTCGGCCCTTACTTCATCCGCCGCTCCATGGACATGGCGCAGATGTTCCTCCAGCGCCGGTCCAGGCTCCTGGTGGTCTGCTGGATGGAGTCGCACTCGGTCTCGTTGGCGCAGGCATCCGAGTCGTGCAGGAGGACGTCACAGATGTTGAACACAGACTCCACCCCTGCGCTGTGCTGCTCGATGTCTCGCTGCAGGTCCTGCAACAACAGGAGAGGAAGAGGCACTGTGGGTGGAGGTGGCGCTGGGAGGGCTGGCATCAAAGCACCCCCCTCCTTCCAGCCTAGGGCCGTCCTGCCTGCATTTCTACCTGGGACTCCGCAATACAGGCCGAGTCACCTCTGTGTAGCCCCTGTGCTACAGCCCCTGACAGGAGGCCTAACTGTGGGCAACCGTGGGATGAAGGTGTTGAATTGACTACGTGAGGGAGGAAGAGGAATGGGGGTCCCTCCCATGACAGCCCACCACCTCAGTGGGGTGGCATTCGATCTACTCCACACCATCTAATCTCAAGGGCCTCCAATTTAGATATGGCTTTCGGGAGGTCTTCCTTGGAAAACTATCTTGAACAACACAAACTCTTAACCTTTTATGGGTCACAGAATTCTTAAGTCTACCAAGAGTTCTGTGCTATCTTCATACAGACCACCCCCCAAATCGTGCACACAGTGGCATGGTGTCCACAGCCTCCCCATGAGCGCATCCTAGGCCTCCATGGGCCCAAGGGAAGAATTTGGGGTAGAGACTTTGCCCTCCAGCTCATGGGAGAGGGGACGGGGTCTCTGGAGTCTTGTCCCATGATGGGGAGAGGACTGCTGTTCAGGAAAACGAAGGCTCACCAAGAGAAAGCTCATGGTCGAAGGAAAACTTGTTTAAGAATAAACACGGCATTTTCAGTTATCACCCAGGGAGTATTTCTTCTGCACACAAGGGCAGGGCTGGGCGAGGGTGAGGTGAAAAGCCTGTTTGTCTTGTTATGCTAGATGAGTTAGTCCTCTCCTGATATCCAAACTCTGTGATAAATGACATGAGGCCACGCCACTCATCTTAGTACTCAAACTACACTGCGAAATAGGCAAAGTTAAATAAACTGCTGGATTCAACAAAAAAAGTTCCCTGGATTCAACAAAGTTCATGTTCGGAGGGATTATTTTATAAACAGTGTCTACCATTGTCTACAGAAAGGCAGCCTGAAGTTTATTCCAGGTTATCTCAATATTTAATAATTTTGGAGATTATGTCTGGATTACTAGGTAGGACTAATGTTTTCCTACTCTTCTTCTGATAAATGCACGTTTGTATCATGCTGTGTCCAGGTGGAAACGAACAAAATGCTAACACTCAAATCAAATTTTAAATCAAGCAGTTCTCAACACAGATGCTAACTTATGAAAAATGAGTACCTCAAAGTTATATTCAGAAGAAAATGTGTTTTTTTTTAGTTCAACACCATATGTCCTATGAAAAGAGATGTGCAGGTGATTTTCTTTAAGCTCTGTAGTCTAGGACAAATGTCTGAGATGCTGTAATGGGGGCAATCATCTTCGGGTCACTGGAAGACTAGCTTTATTAGGTTTAATAGAATTTCAGATTTAAGAGTTCTCACCAGTTCACACAATTGCCACAGGCTTTCTTAAAATTTACAGCTATTGATAAGTCCCTTTTAACTGCTTTGCCAAATAAGGGATCTTAATGCTGGTGCTAAATGAGTAATATTGACAATTATCTTTCAAAAATGGTACCTGTCCCCAACCTCCCTTGGTAGGATTTGACTGAAAAGCACTGAGAAAGTCTAGTCTGTGGATAAACATACATGTCATGTATTTTAATAGCCTCTTTGCAGTTACTCTACATTTTCTACTCAGCTTATACTGAATGAAACAACTAAAGAAAGCTGATTAATATCAAAGGTGAATGATGGCAAGAAACGGGCTCTCTCTCGGATGTTTTATCAAAGACCAGAACATCTTGGCAAAAAAGGAGCCCCAAGTTTTTCAAAATTTCCCAAACTTCTAAAACACCACAAAATGGCCAGCTGTCGTGTGAACTAGTCATCTTGTAAAATATAAAATAAATAGTGGACTATATTTTCAAACACAAACCAGTGAAGTCTAAGTGACATTTTGCGAACTGAGATAATCCCACCACTAGCACCTGTGGTGAGGCCCCTGAGGTTACACAATGATTGGGTTTCAAAAGTGTTCAAATGCAGAAATGAATCTAATTTAAGAAACATCCTAAAAGCATGGGAAAGACTTCTGCCAACAATTCTGGAAACACGGGCGCCTGTTTGCTTTGTTTTTCTGTTCCTGAGAAGGTGGCACAGAGCACTAGAGCTGGAAAAGGGCTAAAAGAGATGGGGGAGGCAGGAAGCCAGGGCTGAGAATGCAGCCGGGAAGAATGAGAACACACAAGAACTAGAAAAAGATGAAATAAAGAGCAGAAAGAAGGAAAACCAGGGTGAGAGGGCAAAAATCACGTGGTGTGTTACGGGACCCCAGGTAGTGGCTCCAGGGTGTCTCCTGGGAGGCACCGAGGGTGTCGAGCAAGTCCAGCAGGGTGGTCTTGGGGAGTGGTTTGGGAGTTTGGCAGAAAGCTGACATGACCCACTGGGGAGGGGACTACTGGTAATTACAGGGTGCGGGATAATGAACCCCGCAGGCCACCATCAGGCACCTCCACAGAGGACCAAGAACCCAAAGTAAACTGCAGAGAGATGCTAAAGACTCGGTGAAAGTGGTTCATGGTTTAAAAATGTCACAGAGGTGGCCATTGCTTCCTTTGCATTCTGAAGCTGATACATATTCTACAGGGATAACAATACAACCCTTACGACCTAACGCGTTTCACATAAAGAAGAGAAGCAAAAAGACTTGTAAGGTCTGACCCTTTCTGCACCAGGCTCCCAAGGATATTACAATGAAGGTTCAGGGACCTCATGGCTCTTCATCACTTCGGGGGCCTGAGGGCGTCTGCAGAAGGTAGGACTAGGTGATCTCAAGCTTGAGTTTTTTTCTAATGGCCCATACTTTTTTGTGTGTGACACTTTTTTTTGTTTTTGGTGGAGCATTTAAGGTCTAGGTTAAGTTATAGTTTATTATTTTAAAATAAGAATACTATAAGGTGTCCTCAGGATATCTGTGGTAGGCAGAATATTGGCATCTTAAGGACCAGGTCCTTATCCCCAGAACTGTAGCTATGCGAGGTTACATGGCAATGGAGAATTAAGCGTGCCAATCAACCTTAAAACAGGTGATTATCCTGGGTTCTCTGGGTGGGTCTAATGGAATCTCAAGGGTCCTTAAAAGTAGTAGAGACAAGTGGAGGGAAGAAGGCACAGAGAGATGCAAGGTTGCTGGCTTTGAAGATGGAAGGAGGAGGCATGAACCAAGAGATGTGGACAACGTCTAGGAACTTAAGGCAAACAAATGGGTCTTCCCCTAGAACTTCCCCTGGTGGCTCAGATAGTAAAGAACCTGCCTGCAATGCTGGAAACCTGGGTTCGATCCCTGGAGAATTCCAAGGCCAGAGAAGCCCGGCTGCCGTCCATGGCAGGCTGCAGTCCACGTGACTGAATTAGTGAACACTAACACCAGAACTTCCAGAAAGGAATGCGGCCCTGGTAACACCTTGACCTCAGCCCTGTGCCAGATTGCTGACCTCCAGAACTATAAGATGATAAATGTGCATTAATCTGCTAAATCTGTAGTAATTTGTGACAGTGTAATAGAAAAGTAATACAATACCTGACTTTTTTATAGCAAGATGGTCCTGAACACTATAACCAAGGGATAAGAATTCCATGATGGTGATTCTAAGTTCTATGAAGAGGAAACCTTCAAATCAGCCAGATTAAAATTATATACCATTTCAGTATACAGAAACAAACATGGCCAAGAGGATGGCAGCGGCTCCAAATTACACACTTTTGGGAATAAATTCCCTGCAATTTAATGATGTTTGTCACATGCCAGATTTATAAAATGTTAACACATTTACATAATCAACACCTGCCAAATTTAGCCAGTCATTCTTCAAGGGGAAAAACGTTGTCAGCTTTGGTTCTGTTTACCTGAAAAAGCTCACCAGTCAGGGTAAATGTTATATGTAAGGCCTGTCTAAGAAGAGACTATTCAAAGAAATCCAACCTAATGGGTTAATCTTGTGATTAAAGCTGATAATATTTAGTAGCTGTGACTATACTGAAAAGGCATGAAAATCTCTGCAGTGTCCATTAACATGGTGGTTATATCAATATTCATTTCTCCACAAAAGAAAGATGGAATATAGATGACCTCAATGGAAAAGACATACTTAAATTTCTGAGACTAAGTGGAAAAACCAGTATTTTTACTTTGGAGCATTGCTAAGTCATACTAGTTTAAAAATCAGAGAATAGGCATTATTTAAACAGTAAAATGTAACAGGATTAAATAAAGATCCAAGTTGAGAGTATTATCAAATACTTAGCTCTATTTCAGGGGAGCATGAAATGTTGACCTGAACTCAAGAGAATTTATCATCAAGGCCTTCATGATAATCTGATGAAAAAGGTTCAGCCCCCAAGCAGCTGTGATATGTGGGTGAACTGCCCCTGCCTGGTGGGTTAGAAACAAACAGCAAGGCTTTGGAGGAAACAGGAAGAAAACATGTAAGTCTGTGAACTTGATGGTGACCATATTGTTTATATGGTTAAAACCGAATCTGTTCACAGGGCTAAGAAAAACAAGGGAAGGAAAGCTACTAAAATAACATAAACTTAGCTATTTTAAAAATAAAGAGAAGCTTGGGCACTGCATATGAGAATGAGTTTCTAAACATGAGCCCATGGAGGGCAGGAGAGTGGACTTGACAAGTCAATGAGACCAAAGAGTACCCACCAGGTAAGGGGGCAGGACTCAATGGTATTCAAACTGTAGGGTTTCCAGGGTTGGCTAAGAGGGGACATAACTGATGGCAGAAATGTACAGAACATCACAGGAGAGGCTTCCTCAGCTACTGGTCCTCTGTATTCCCCACCCCTCGAGCCCCCCACTTTTCTGACGCTCTATCAGACCCATCAAGTATTGTCCCATGAAAACCTTCTTTGGTTGGAAAATTATTTTTCTTTCAATTCATTGCCAAAACTATGCTACCAAAAACAAAGATCAAAGTTAAGGAAAATGCAAAATTAAAAGACCCTTATTTATCACTACGATTAAGGTCTGTATCTTAAACATTATTCAAAATATTTCACAAGGAGCCACATGAATGGTGGGATGTGCATGTAAGAGACAGACGCCTCACACCCCCAAGGACACAGGCAGGGGGTCAGCTTTCTCTGGAAGAAACAAACCAATACTGTGAGATGTGAACCCACTAAAACACACGAGACAGGTCTGACTGAGTGGGCGACAAAAACCCATCCCACACTTCCCCACCTGCTGCTCAGCAAGCCTCTTCTGGATCTCTTGATCGTCACAGACATCATAAACCACAGGTTTAGAAAGCTCAGACTCGATCCGAGCCAACCAAGTGCGAAGGTTGCTCATGTTTTTGTCTAACTGCTGAATAAAAGCGAAGGTCTCCTTCAACTTCTTCACCCTAAATATATTTGCAGGAAAAAAAAAAAAGAGAGATGGAAAACAAAAGCACAATGTTTAGTGGTGCGAAAAACACACCCATGAGTGAGTTGGAGAGTAAAAGGGAATCATCATTGGTTACTGATTTTATAGCAGGGACGATGCTCATGGCACCAGATACAAGTTTTCACAGAATATGGGGCAATTTACAAAACTGCTGTTGTGGTTGATTTTTAAATGGACTAAGAGTTAATCTATCCAGGCACATGTAAAATCCTCTCTTTCCCAAGGTGGGATCCCCTGAGACCTAGTACATCTTTCCGGGGCTCCAGAGGAGTCAGGAGATGTCGTTTCTTCCCTTCCAGGTTAACATCACCACACGTGACTTCTGTCCAGTCTCTGTCTTGGGTATCACTGAGGTCACAGTGGTCAGAACCTTCCATGACAGGTAAGGATGTTACACCCCTGGCCTACTGGAGGTCTCTGGCCCTCTCATGAGACCCTCTCCTTGAGTCAGCTCAGAGTATGTGCCAACCCCCACCACATCCAGCCTGGGGCGCTGGCGGTGCTGTACACAAGGAACCAGTCCATCACGGGGCAGCTGACTGAGCCAAGAAGGCAGGGGTGGACACATCATCAGCAAGCACGGTTCCAGCTCCGTTTAACCCGTGCAATCCGCCTGGCTCGGCACAGAGTAGACTTGAGCTAACATGCTTGGCGTCAGCGTACACAGAGAGCTCACGGGCACGTCAAAATGCTGTCAAGGAGGAGTGATGCAGGGGCTGAGGGAAAAATGATCTCCATATAGATCCCCACAGACAATGTTAAAGTCCTCAAGCAGAGCAAGTGAAGGCTTGCTCTGGTAATCCGTAGGCATTTTTAATCCCAGAGACTTGAGCTAATGGCAACAATGGAAAGTTCCCACTTACTGATACTCACGTTATGAGGTGCTATCAGAACTGCATCCCACGGTGCTGTAAAGAGAAACTGGGGCACTGACTCTAACTCACAGGAAGTGCCCCGCCTGCCCCAGCCACCAGCATCTCTTCCTTGACTGCCTGTGAACAGCTTCCTGCTGCCCCCTCACCCTCCTACCAGCTTCTGGTTCTGTAGCTGAAGTATACAGCGTCCGATCCTCATGCAAACTCTTCCACAGTCCTTGCCTACCCCGACATATCAGTTATAACCTGGACCCTTTCAACTCCTCGGGTGGTCCGTGGCCTGTCTCTGCCTCCAGCCCTGCCCTCCACACCAGCTCCCCCTTCCTTCTCCCGTAGCTTCTCCCGCTGTTCTGAGATGAGCTGGGGGCTTCTCGCCCACCTGCTCCCACAGCCCTGGGGCTCTCCGGGACCATGTGTGTTCACAGCCCTCATTTGCTGTGCCCACCTGGACAGGGTCCACAGCAGCCAGGTGGCATGGGGCCCCCTCTGTGTGCACCGCACACCCTCAGACCACCTAGTGGCCAGGAGGTGTTTACAAACATTTGCTGAATGAATAAATAGGTATGAGCACCTCTAGTCCATGTGATCATCTAATAAAACCATAGAGTTATGTGTTACCAGTTTGTTTTTGAATTTTATGTTCTTTTTTGATCACTGTTGACAAAATCAACCTTGTGTGTGTTAGTTGCTCAGTCGTGTCTGACTCTTTGTGACCCCACGGACTGTAGCCCACCAGGCTCCTCTGTCCATGGGATTCTCCAGGCAAGAATACTAGAGTGGGTAGCCAGTCCCCTCTCCAGGGCATCTTCCTGGTTCAGGGATTGAATCTTGGTCTCCTACACTGCAGGTAGATTCTTTATCACTTGGACTACCAGGGAAGCCCAATCAGCCTTGGGGAATGACTTCTAGCTCCAGCTCTATTTCCAGTTAGTTTTATGATTTAGGGAAAATCCCTCTACCTCAGCCCCTCACCTCCAGCAGGACTCTCAGGTCCCCTCAGCTTCAGGAAGGTGGAAGCATCTGGGTAACATGCAGGCCAGAACCCCGGAGTGAGCAGACCCCAGTCTAAGCGCCACCGTACCATCTAGAAGCTGTGTACCCAACAAGGAACCTAACCTTCCTGATTCCCAGTTTCCTTGTTAACCAGCAAATTATCGACCTTGTAGGGGTTTCTGAGACAAACCAGGGGATGCATGTAAAACCTTTGGCATAAAGCAAGCACTCACTATGCTCACTCACTAAGCTCTGATGGCTGGGATCACACACTGCTACAATAAGGCCTCATTTATATGGAATCGACCCTCACACAGTCCTTTTATAAATATTTCATCCTCGTAGTGCCATGAGGTAGGCAAGCTTGGAAGGAGGCCAAGGAGCCTGGTGATGAAGAGCACACACTTTGCGTTAAGGGTCTAGGTATGAGTCCCGGCTCTGTTTAATCTCATGTGTAAAAACTGTGTGAACAGTGGTACCTTCCTTCACTGGGTGGCTGAGAAGACAGAATGAGAGATAAATGCATGAAAGGCATTTGGCACAGTGTCTGACAGATAGATGCCCAGAAACTGTGGTTGTGATAATCTGAAGAAGGTATATTTTCCAAATTACATTCTTACTGCAAATACCACAAGAAGTTTCCTTCAAAGCCATAAGATGATTTATTTAAAAGGAAGCAACAGAATCTGGGGCCAGGCCTGGATGCAGCTATAACCTAGATCCTTCCTCTGTTTCCCTGGTTTTAGGGTTAGGGCCTCCTTACCCCAATGTCTTGTCACCCTGAATGCCTGGGGAACAGAACGAACACTCCAGACAATGCCAGAGCAGTTGGGAACCCCAGGCCCTGTGGGACAAAGTCTTCCATGTAGTTTGCAAGGGGCTACCCTCCTGGGAGGCTCCGGCTAGAGAAGCTGGCCCTGAGAGCTTCCTGTAGGTGGGGAGAGGTGCTCAGGCCGGCACCTCTGCACAGTGCCCTGCTTCCCCATCCTTCCCCTTCTTTTTTCCAAGAATGGCAGCCCCCAGTGCTTCACCTAGCACCTGACCCTACTCCATCATAAGGATCTGTTTCTTTATTTTGAAAGAAAAGGGCTAGAATGCAAGTTTTTAAATGAAGAAAGCTAACAAGTAACAAAATAACCTAGGAGCAAAACTAGCAAGATACAGTGATTCTGAATCCTGTTAAGGGTGAGGCATGCAATAAACAAAGGGGGGAATATGGGAAGGTGGATGCATAATTAGCTTGGCATCCTCAGGACTATAGTACTCCAGGCCAGCAGCATCCAAAATATGGGGCTCAGGCCCACTGGTGTCCAACAGTTAGGTATAGGAATAAAATCCCATTCTTCTAAAATTCCTACATTGGGTATGCTTTATAGTTCACAAACTATATTACTAAAATGGAACACCTACAGAAATGCCGACATCTATATGTGCCAGGCTTGTTGTGCTTTATATACAGTAGTTAACTCATTTAATCCTTACAACAGTGCTATGCAATCAGTATAGAGTCATGCCCGTTTGACAGATAAGGTAACTGAGGCAATGAGGTTAAATAACTTGCCATGGTAACATACCCATTCAATGGCAGAGGAAGGATGTTAACTTGGGCAATCTGGCCGGAATTGCTGTTCCTAAGCACTTTTTTCGTGATGGCTCAAATAAACCTACACACGATAATGTACATATATGCGGGGGCACAGGATGGTTTTCATCGTTGTCAGGGAGTATGATCAGGCTTCAGGATACACTGCGGGGTAGGAACCCACCCACTAACTGCTGCATTTTGAGTGCCCACTTTGCCCCTTCATGATTTCCTTTCAATAAACTTTAACCACTGACTTTGTCTGGGGTCCTGTGAAGATCCTGTGGATTGCAAGATAACTTATTCCCAGGGGTCATGATCTAAATTGACATTATAATACAATACAGGAGGTGCTCAATAAATATCTTCTGAATGAGCAAGTGACATTCACACATCCCCTCAAACTTGTCTTTTTCATAAAAGAGATGGTCATATTACATCTTAAAGGAAAGAGGTAAAGATCAGAGCACCTTTGAGCCATCCAACCACAGACAATTTGCTGGCATACTACGAGTCACACACGCTCCTAGACCTTGGTTCTATATTAGACATACGAAGAACTCCAAACCAAGGACACACATCACACGCATGCTTGGGGCAAAAAAAAGAGGAAGGGAGAGGGTGGGAGGGAAAGAAAAGAAGCTACAGAGCATTCATCCAGTCAGTACTTAACCTGCTTCTATGTCCCAACCTCTGACCAAATATCCCCAAATGCGAAATATCCCCAAATGCCCAGTGGTATAAATGAATGCTGTTCCTCAGATTATCATGCTAAGACTTACTCTGAGAACCATCAGATGTACTGCTTAGTCTGTATGTTTCTATTCTGTGCAGACACTAATAGAATTATCTAATCATCACCTTTCCCAGGTCAGGAAGTACATGTCATTTGCCAACCGACCTCCTAGTTAGGCCTTGTTAATTTTGCTCTTGGAAAATTTTAAATCTCGAGTTAATATTGGGAACAAGGAAGTCCATTCAGAGAGCAGACTGTTGGCACAGGGAAGCAAGCACAATTCTGGACTGCACCAACCACCCAGGCAGCTTAAGTAGCTCACCATCTCGGCACTGGCCCATGGTTCACCCCAGATGCACTTGATTAATACTAATCACATATATTTCAACAAATCATGTTTCTTTGGAAAAAATAAACATGATTCCTTGAGCTGAATTACAGTTCTGAGGACTGGAAAACCAAAATATTTAGGTGCAAAGAGGAAGTTTTTCACCTATATGAACTATTGGAAGACAAATAAAACTAACACATTTTTATATGATATCAAACAAAATAAGAAGTTTGCCAAAGAGTATATATTTTAGAAGTTCTTTTGTGGGGCTTGTGGGTAGGAATACAGAAAATAATCAAGGTAAAGTTTTCCGTTTATCTTCATTTAGTGATGGATGGGAATTTAATACCTATGAACCCTGTCCTCTCTCAAAAATAAAAATTAAGCCAGGTTAATATCATTTCATGAGTCAGGCCTAAGTCTTAACGTGTGAGGGAAGTTTTAAATATCAAACTCATGTATATGGAAGAGTTTACATTGCAGTCCTATTTTTTCCATGCTAAAGGGTATACAGTTAAATGATTAAGGCCCTGGACCAGCATAAGCTAGAAAAATTCCCATGCCAATGCGGACTGCATAACTTAAAAAGGAAAACTGAGATGGCTGAATATCTGAATTTGCAATAAAACAGACGCTCAGACCCCTGGGCAGCTGTCAGTTGCTAAAAACATTGTAAAAATTCTGCATAACTGCATCTTTGTAAAGGACTAACTAGACCTGTAGTAAGATAATCAATTACTCCAAGATCCTGAAACCCTGATATGAGGGCCAGGGACATCACATTTGAGCTAATCGCCTCTTTGAAGCCGGAGGACTTCCATTTTCCCCACAGCATAATCACTTCTCTTGCCCAGCTTGTCAAAGGCTGGCTGCAGACACCGCACGACATGCTGACAGTGGAAAGAACCCATCCCCCCGATGGCCGAGCGCGCGCGCACACACACACATACTCGCAGCCACCATCTCATCGGTCATTTTTATTGTAACGAGCATGGGAGCGGGAGAAAACAGGACACCCAGAGACTGCAGCCGCCCCTCCCAGATGCAGAGCGGATGATCGAAATGGCACTTACTGTTGATGAGAAAAAATCATTCCTTAGGTTGAGCGAAACCTCCAAGTTCCCGGCTGCACCTCCACCTCCCGGGGACGAGGCGGCCCCTCCCCCGCACGGCGGCCTCTCCATTCACTGGTTCAGCATCTTCCCCAGGCCGCCCTCCCACGGGCTCCCAGGGGCTCGCCTCGCCGGCCACCGCAGAACAGTGCCCAGAGGCGAGCAAGAGACCTGCGACTCCGCTAACTGCAATTTTAAAACCTTAGTTTTCTCCCTTCCAGTAAACAAACATCTCCAGCCCTTGCCTGTCTCTCTCACACACAGTCTTTGTTCTGACGCTACAGGATTGCAATGCCAGGGAAGAAAGTCCCCGTGTTATCTATGGGTTATTTATGAAGTGCTATAAACCCAGGGAAGAAACATTTAGATTTGGGGCGCTGGAAAAGAGGATTTCTGTTCTCATCAAATTAAATGTCTCTGTTTCAGGTTTAAAAGCAATGGTGTAATCTGAAGCCCCCAGGCCCAACCGGGAGTGACTTTCTAAATTGCCCCAGGAGATTTTCTGCCTTGCCTTTTCAGTCCTGTGCATCCTGGCTTAGGAGGAGCAGAGAATTTATTTGGTCTATTTCTTTGCTTTTTTGTGCCCCTCCCCTCCAAAGAAACAAAACATCTATCTTGTTGTACAAATGGAGTTCAAGATTTGCAGAGGTAGAAATTTTGCAGTTTTCTTTGCTAGTTCTTCCTAAGGCTTAGCATGATTTGAGGATTTGAAAATTCCTCCACACCCCTGTTCCTGGTTCTTGACATGATCCTGAGTGGCTCTGCTTAGTGGAGCACCACTGGTTTGTGTCCAAGCCCCTTTTGGGCTCAGTCTCAGCCTTATTTGGAGACTCGTTGATATCAATCATTTTTCATGGGTCCCTAAAGCCCAACATTTAGTCATTATTTCAGTCCCATTTAAGCACAGCAAGCATATTCTAAACCAGTGAAATTAGAAGTACAGGTTTGGAAACAGTTCCCTCAAGTGCCCCACCTAACTTGTGTCCACATGCCTGGCTGTGCATGGTGACCTCCACCGCGCAGACCCCGGACCTATTTGATGCTGGTCTCCCGGCTCCTGAGGCTCACAGACCCTGTGATGGCTGCTGTCTCCTTGGGGAAGATCCCCGACCCTCAGAAAGGCATTTCTGCAGGCCCCGAGAGCAGCAGCCGCCAGCTCCAGAGGTGGAACCATGGGGTTGATGGGAAGGAAAAAGGAGACGGGGGAGGCCGACCTCACATCTGGCTCTCCCTGTGCTAAAAACCTCTAAGTCTTTCCAGTCCCACTAAATCAGGCAACCTGCTAAGACCAGAGCAAGTCAGCTTTATGACTAGCAGCATTGTTTGGTCTTCCAGAGTAACCTTGAGAAAATACAGATAAAAGGAGAGCAATGAAAAACGTAGCAGTTTAAAAAGGCACACATCTCTCTGGCCATTCTTCAAGGGATGGAAAAACAATCTTAACACACAGTTGCCATAGTAATAGCTGCTGAGCTTAAATGACAACATTTTAATTGCTACTAATATAAAACAGGTGGGCTTTTCACATTGGTAGGAAATTTATGCTTCATTAAAAAGTTTTTCATGGACTTGATCTTGCTAATAGCAGGAGAGCTATCTAGTCTAATTACAAAGGGACCGTAAGGTAGTATGTCTGAGTGCATCCCTCCTTCATAACACTGACCTAAGGATGCCAAGTCTATTGAATGATGCTACCATCAAAGAGAGATTAGGAGAAAGGTAACAACATTTATGACATTTTTTTAAGAAAAAAAAATTTCCTGTATTCTTTCTTCCATAATGAACTTTTACTAAACAGAGATAAACAGAAAATTAAAACCACCAAGGATGCCAACACCCAACAGATAACAATGGAAATACTCTGGGCTATGTCTCTCCGCTCAGCTGTCTCATCTCTTTTAGGCATGCGAAGCTTTCACCAGATTATACTCATAGGCTACTAGAAAAGTCTTTAAATCTTTAAAGACTAACCCCATGTCTCCAAAGAGGCTCCACCAAGATGAACAACCAGTGACTCACTGAGGACACAGGGCCCCTGCTTCAGGGGGCACAGAGAAGGCTCTGATTAACGAAAGGGGGCTGGAGGTTCTGGGAAACAGAAGGAGGCAGATTCTTAACGAGTTCGCTACTGGGATTTTGAAATCAAGGGTACACATAGGTGAGATTATGTGTTAAGCTGAAGCTTTCTTTGGCATCAGTCCTGTTGATGGCTGAGAACCTTCTTTTCAGAGGTTTAGTCTGTGCCTGCTGAAGCAAGGCAATTCTGCATCCCTTGGTCCATCACCCAACACCCTGTGCCTAAACTGTTCTTTTTAATAGGTAACCTAGCTGACCCAAAACATGAATCACACATATTGGTGGTTCTGAAAAACAACTTCTGTAACTTAGCCATCATTCCTGCATTCAGGTTTGGTTTCACTAGGTCAATTTTCAATGACATTATCGAAGAAAACATGGGCAAGAGGCAGAGCCAATGTTTACAATTAAAAAAATTAACTAATCTGTCACTGAGCATAGTAGGATATGATTAATATGTCATCAAATCAGACTGGGTTCACACCACTCACCAAAAAATACATAGTTCAAATGACCCTTCTATGAGAGAAATTAATAACATATTTGACAAGAGTTTAGATGTCACAAATGTAAGAAGCCACCCAGGGGCCCACAAGGAATGCTAAAAGCTCCTGCAGCAATTCTGATGGAGAGTCAGTTCTGTGAATTTTAGTGCCCACGCCAGGGGCTTCCCTCATAGTTCAGTCAGTAAAGAATCTGCCTGCAATGCTGGAGACCCAGGTTTGATTCCTGGGTCGGGAAGATGCCCCTGGAGAAGGAAATGGCAACCCACTCCAGCATTCTTGCCTGGAGAACCCCATGGTCAGAGAAGCCTGGCAGGCTAGTCCATGGGGTCACAAGCGTTGGACACAACTTAGCGACTAAACCACCACCAAGGCCTATGTGACCTTATATGAGGAAATCAGCACTAAGACTGACTTAGGCACCCCAGCCCCCCTGATTATTTGGTTATTTCAGAAGATGTATCCTTTAGACTCTTTTGCTTTAAGAATTTTACAGAAGCTGAAAAATACTATACATGCAGGGGAAAAACCGTGGTTTGGGTCAAAGCACCTTCCCCCCACCTCCCGGATCATACACTAATACTACACACATGTATATGGATGGACCCATCATTGTCCCGGTGTTTTTTCATCCAGAATCTAGCCCATGGTTCATCAACAAGGAGATATGCTACAGAGGCCACAAGGTTACCATAAGTGGCAAGTCCACTCTTTGGCAAGTCGCCCGGCTGCTTGCTCCATCTGTGATCCTCAGACCTGAATCATTGGCAATACCTTGGCACTTGCTAGAAATACACATTCTCGGGCCAGAGAATGGGCGCATTCCCCTGCCTAGAGAATCAGAAGCTCTAGGGGTAGGGTCCTGCCATCCATGTTCTTAGGAGCCCTCCAAGGATTCTGCTGCATGTTTAAATCTGAGAACCACTGTTCCAGAGGACACAGTAAAGTCTATACTGAATTCCAGGTTTTAGAAAAAGTCTGTTAAAGCACCTTTAAAGGTCTCAAAGGAGCCAAGTGCTCCTCTGATGCATGGTGCAGGGTGAGAGAAAGACTGTGGCTTCGTTCTGCCCGAGGTAGAATCGCTTCTGCCCTTGGCTCAGTTATTGACTCTCTCTGAGCTACAGTGTCCTTTTCTGAAAGTTGGAGAATACTGACCATTTAGGGTTCTTGCAAGAATGAAATAATATATATAAGCCTGGCACTTAAAAACAAACACACCTTATCCATCCCACAATGGAGCCTACTACCTGAAATGACTAGTAAATTTAGTTTGCACTGAACTCATCTTATCCTTCATGGTTTGTCAGTTCTTTTGAAACTTACCTCTATTTTGTTGAGAATAACTCCAAAACAATAGGCCTTTTCCCAACCTGATTCACTGAGGTCTTGGACTTCTGAACCATCTCCAGCTTTGAAATTAAAGGCTGTAGTTAAAATTTTAAAGTCATGAAGCTGGGTGCTTGTGTATGGTCTCCCTCCAATTCTTATTTTAAACAAGAGACCCTGTCTCCTGCCACAGAAATGAAGCAGTAGAACACTGTGAGCAGGTCAGGAATGATTCAGTGATGTCCAGAATTCTTTGGACAAATGAGGTTATTAATGGGACGCTGCAGGATTGCAGGTTCTCCTCTGTGTGGTTTAACTTTTGCTGCCTGTGCTCGCCTGCTTTTCTGATGGTGATGTGATGAGTGCCAGTGATCAGACAAGGAGCTGACTCTATTAATACATAGGTCAATCTATGGCAAGTTCAAGCTTGCTGCCTCAACCCACAGATTAACCTGAAGTGTCAGGTCAACTAAGTTTCCTAGACTGTCAGTCATGTCTCACCCTGGCCTTTGCTTTAAGATAAAATAAGTTACTCCTTTCTAGTACCTCAGTTTTGAATGGATTTCAACATGTTGTGCTCATTTTGGTGTAACAAATCAGAAGGGTCTGGGTTTGCAGGGAGGCAACACGACTGTCTGAGTTGAAATCCTGGTTGCCTCATGTGCTGACTATGCAATCGTGCCAAGTTACTTTAGTGCCTCAATTTCCTTATCTGTAAAATGGGGTAATGGCATCTACCTTTCAGAATTACAGTAATGATTATGTGAAATCAGACATAAAAGGCACACTGTGAAGAATATAGCCAGCAGCCAATATATTTGCTATTATTTCAACTCCTTACTTTAGTCCTTCTAGAAAGACCACTGAAATTTCACTGGCTGTTTTTCCTTCTTTTGCACCATGCAACTGGCTGAAGACAGGCAGTCAGAGAGGAGGGAAGAAAGCAAGCAGTCTGTTTAACTCTGAAGTGACAGAACCAAAGCATGCATCAGTAAGGATGCATAATCACTCTAGCCCTCAGGAAGCAGAATTAGATCTTGCTCCTGAATGAGCTAAGAACAGGTATGATGTCCTCACACCGTGGATTAGTGCCAGGTGCCCAAGAAGACTTAGGAGATAAAGACAGTGATGACAAAGGCATGCCAGACACAACCAACCCAATAGTAACAATCACATCCTCATGTCCTGGAACATCCATTCATTTCAACAAATTATCTGAAGCACTGTTCTAAGCACTGGAAATAAGACAGTCAAAGATACTGGTCTCATGGAAGAAAGACCTCTCACTGGTAAACACAAGCAAGGGAATCCTCATCCACTCAAAAAACGTGCTGCTTAAAGTCTTCTTAGGGAAAGACAATAATACCCATTCAAAAAAAGCTCACTCCTATGTGCTGGTCCTGTGACAAATTCAAGACACGTGTGGTCATTCATTCACACAGCAACCTCTGATATATCAGTGTTGTTAGATCTATTTTGTAGATTGAGAAACTGAGGCCTAGAAAGGTTAAATCGCTACTCAAGTTTCCATGGTAGGTAGAAGTCAGATAAAGTCAGGACTAGCTCAAGGTCTGTGCTCTTACTTGAGTTACCATCATGGATTAACACAGATTCCACTCCCCCCGCCCAATCCATCTGGTAGTAGAGAGATGTTAACTTTAGCCCAGGTTATACTGCCAGCCAAATCACTGTAGTATTTATCTTCAACAGACCCCCAACTGCTAAAAAACCATGAAAGACTCAGACTTTATTTAGGAGGCCAAGTCTTTAGTTGAGATTTAAGCTTGTCTAAGACTTAACTCCAGCCTACCTCTCTAAAAGCTTTATCTCCTATACCTGAGCCAATGGAGCTTCTTATAATTTCCTGAACAGTTTCTATTCTGCCCTACCCTGTTCCTTTTTGCTTATAACATACATTTCTCTCTCTCTGCCAGCAGGCACACTCAAATCCCACCCTCTTAATCAAGACCATCTGGGAACACTGCTCTTCCATCAGACTCTTCCCAATCCCCACCCCCACTCCAGGAAGATGAGATTTGAGTTCTCGGACCACTTGGCTTTACAGCTGCTGGCGTGTCTGCTCCCATCAACGTTAACTGACTCATCTTATTGCACTTCCGGGCTGTAATTCTCACAGCACTTGGCCTGGTGCCTCTGCTGACTGAACCAGGTTCACTTAAGGTTTAGGGTAAACGATGGGGTAAAAGAAAAGGATTATTAAGAGTATTCTATTTTCCATACTCCCTAGTGCTTCATTTATCTTACAGGATTCTCATGTACAGTCCATCTTCTACATGTGGTCAAAATATGTGAGCATGTGTTATGTAACAGACTTGCTCAGCCAGTGCAAACAAAGCTGCAAGAATGTCCCCAAAGCCAGGTGACTGTTCTTTGTGTGCCAGGTTACAACTGAAAACCACTTTGGTTGGGGTCTCTGTTTGGACAGAGAAGACAGAAAACATTTAGAAGCTCTGGGTGGTATCATCATCATTTGTGAGGGGAGAGCAAATGGTCAGTCTTGTTTCTGATAAGCACGGGAGAGCCTTGATTTATGGTCACAGCCGTGCCTCCGATTCCACGTTTTAGGACCAGATGCCCATTGGGGACCTAGCACGCCCAGCACAAACCTGCAGAGGGGCCCTGCCTTGAATGTGCTCAGCTCCTCTGATGGTAGTGATTAGGGGGAAGGCAACCTTCAGGGACCCCAAGAAGCAGCCCCAGAAAATCAGGCTAATGCCTTGACCTACTCGCTCTTGCCACACACAAGCAAGAACAGGCAGGCATAACTTCATCTAAAGACGTCACACAAGTCTTAAGGTAGTGTTAGAATTTCTAAATAATACCTCCTCCTCAAGGACCAACTCTCATTTAAACCAAGTCTAAGTCATGTGAAATTTCAAACTAAAGAAAAAAAAAGGTGAGATATACTTGGTTTATCTTCCGTCCTTCCCTGGTAGCTCAGTTGGTAAAGAATCTGCCTGTAATGCAGGAGACCTGGGTTCAGTCCCTAGGTCACAAGATCCTCTAAAGGAGGGCACAGCAACGCCACTATTTTTGCCTGGGAAATCCCAGAGACAGAGGAGCCTAGCAGGCTACCACCCATGGGATTGCAAAACAGTCAGACACGACATCATGACTAAACCACCATGCTACAATATAATCCTCCTATAATATCAAAATAAGAATTTCCATTCATTTTTATCAAGCTCTACCTTTATCTGTAAGTTTAGAAAACTGCTGGGTTACCTTAGAGGAAGGTGGGGCTCAGTTTTGAGATCTGTGAAGTAACCACTGTAGCCAGGGAGTAGGAACCCACTTTTAGGCCCTTTCTTACCTTGAGCCAATGACATCAAAAAGATGTTGCCAACGGTCGTTGATTTTGTTGAGCTTGTCATCAATCTCAGCTGCTCTTGTCTTGTTGCTGGCCTTGATCAGCCGGTCGCCCATTTGTTTTAACTGAAACTTGTTTTCACTAAACAAATTTATTTCTTCCATGCAGTCCTGGCATAGGCACCAAAACACAAAGCTGGAATCACTACAGAAAGCTAATTTCTTTGGCAGATACAAACACATAGTCGTGCCTCCTGAAATTTATTAAAAAATAAAAACACTTCTCTCACCTGTTATGCAACCCTTCAGCGAGCAGCTAAAAAGTCAGCCCCCATTCAGTGCATGTGTAATACATAAGGCAGTAGTTCCTTTAATTCAAAAGCCCTGGTTTCCCTCACAGAGTTATTCTAACACACTTGGGAGCTGAGGACTACTGGGTATAATGAATTAGCCTAATATATCAGTAAGAGTTTTCCTGAGTGGCATTTGGGGTGACCGCGACGAGAAGGTTCTTTCTTCCTTTCCTTGAGGGAATCAGCGACCGCTTCACAATTACGAGCCCCACTGCTGTTGGTCTTTCTCCTTTGGCCAGGGGATCATCTTAATAATACAGTTAGAAAAACCATAACCCACCTGGAGTGTGAACTGAGGCTTAAGAAGCCGTGAGCCCCCTTTTCTTCCTAACCAAGAGAAAGCAACCCCCTAGGACACCGCACCCTGCCCACCAAGGACAGCCCACCTTTCCCATCTCGTGGAAACGTGCCTGCGGCATACAGTTCTGAGCTTGGGAGTGAGGAGGGCAGAGAAGACCGTAGAGGTCATAACCATACTCCTCTGGGGAACGCCTGCTCACCTTCTGGAGCTTTTCAATCATTTCTTCAATACTAATATCTGCTGTCTGGAGAACTTTGTTTTCCATCTGCACCAGCCATGCACACAACTCTTTGTTTTTTTCGTTGAACACAATCCATGAATTGAGTCTGTCTTCTATCTCCTGTTTGCGTATAGCCACCTGGAAATGACAATGAATTTGGCCGCTGAGTATAGGCAGGAAGGAAAGAGTTTCTCTTTCGCCCTACCCCCCCATCTAAAGGCCTATGGATTTCATTCATTTTAATCAGTGATCCCAAAGGCTTAAATTATTATGTTTTTGCCTTTTAAAGACCTAGGGTTTGACGTCAACAGAAGTTTTACACCTTAAAAAGTGACAGTAACAAAAGATTGTACCTGAAGTGTAGCTGACCAAAAGGATTCAGCTTTATCCAAAACAGTTTTAATATAATGCAGTAATCTATTATTGCTGCTGCTAAGTTGCTTCAGTCGTGTCTGACTCTGTGCGACCCTATGGACTGTAGCCCACCAGGCTCCCTCTGTCCATGGGATTCTCTAGGCAAGAATACTGGAGTCGGTTGCCATGCCCTTCAATTTATTATTATCGCATTTTATTAAAAATTAGAAACAAGAAGTATGGATAAATGTATTTTAAGCATCACCTAAATTTCTTCTGTTCTTTATTCTTTAAGTATACATTTATTTACTGCTTGCTACATGTTACTTTTTTGTTTTATGATCTAAATCCTTTCTTTAAAAAAATGATCAAGTCCTTATTCTTACTTAAGGCCAATGTCCCACCTGTTTAATTTAAAAACTATCATCTGGGTCACAATATAAATATTATGTATATAGTGCAAATGGACCACAAAAATTAACATCACTTAAATGTTTGAGTGGTATATTTCAAAAACAAAGCAAAATTTTTAAAATGCGTATTATTCATTTAATCCACTTTCCCAATATGCACCATTGCTCTGAAGGGAAACTATGGAAATAGAATCAAATACTGGTCTGCAGTGAGCAGGCTGACCCCCAAATACCCAATGCTCTGTTATGCAGCAGCAACCCCTAAGCTGACATCAGCAAAGGATCTTTCTCCTTCCAGGGTTCAAATTTATTACTTAAATATAAATTTAAAGACTGCAAATGAGCCTCTTTAAATGTACAAAAGCATTCCCAGGTCTTAGAAATCTTCAGAATCCTAGAGATAAAAAGGGTAACCTAAAAAGTTTTTTGGTTAACTTTTAACATCCCACTTTACAAATGGGGAAACCAAAGTTGAACTCCTAGAGATTTTTCATGCACAAAACAACAAAAACCTCTGCTCTTTTTGTGAAGAATGAAGCAAAAATAGCCAATGCTTCTACATCTATCCAACCAAATGTGTTGAGAGGGCTGAAAAAACTAGTGCTAAAAAACCAAGTTTTGTATTTCTGCTTTTCACAGCATCTATTCATCTCAGCTTTTAAAAATCCTGGGATTTTGTATAGCTTCATTCTGATTGGATTCCTGATGGTAACAATTAGGAACATCTGGGCCCCAGTCTTCACTTTTTCCTTAGCTTTTAGGATACCTTTCACATATTCTCAATTTTGTTATATGAAATTTGAATGAAAATTCTAAACGGACTATTCTAAAAGGACAGGTATATCATGAATATTAAACACTAAAATAAAGAAGGAAAAACATTTTTAGTTTATTAAAATGCACTCAGAATTGTCTGAATTTTCAACCTTTAAGTACCCCTCTTAATTCACAAAAATTAGATGAATTAAATGTTCTTAAAGATCTATTTGAACCCTTCAATTCCAACCTGATCCTGTCATCTACTTACACTTTGTAATACCTTAACTAAGATCCAGTTCTTAATAAGTATAAGGGGTTCACTGAGAACTAAGTGTAGCAGCTGACCATTTCTTTCAGAAAGTTTTAAAAGCCAGCTACTTGAAATAAACACTGGAGTGCATGTGAATACAGAGTGCTCAGATAAAATGCCCTGGAGCCTGGCACTCACTACTCCTGCCATCTGTTGGGCCCAGAACAGATACTGCAGAGATACTGCTCTAAGGCCAGGCCGGACCTCTTTGCTGAAGTTCTGATTCTCAGACAAGGACTGGTACTTGTCATCTGTCCACGACTCAGAGCAGAGTGCACACAGCTGCTCAAAACCGCAATCCTCCCCTCCCCCCTGCTCTGAAGGTGATTTTTTTTTTTTTTTTAAAAAAAGCTCATTAAGAGTGTGCAAAGTTCCAGCACTGAGTGCTGGAGAAACAAAGGGTCAAATCTGTTAAACCTTGTTGCTGCCTTCTCAAGGAACAGCGCCAGCCCGGGCTCCAACTAAAAAGGGCCTCCCGGTTCAATGAAATTAAGCTCCTTTCTACTTTGTCTGGCCTTCGGAGACATTTCAATAAACTTCAGAAGAGCCGTGCCCTGCAGTTAACTGACTTACCCTTAAGCAGAGGTCCTCCCATTGTCTGTGCAGACGCTCTATTTGCTCCTTCAGAACCATCACGTCGTCCACCAGAAGGTGCGGGGTTAGGTCGGTCCTCATTGTGTGAAGTTCTTTCAAGTTCTGAGTCCAGTTAGCTAAAGACTTCTCTAGTTCCTGCATTTAAACACAAGAAAGAAAGGGCGGGGGTGGGGGGGCAGAAAGAAAGAAAACTCTTCAACTCAAGCTGCTGTTGTTTCCAAACCTGTAGAGGCTAATCCTTTGATTGGACCCTGGGGGAGGGGAGGCCAGGAAAGGGGGCGGGACCTTCTGAACGTGAAACAGCCCAGGGCCAGCCTCTGCGGTTGTGGTTGGCCAATTCCTCAGCACCTATTTTCTCAAAGGAGAGCTCTTTTCTACCTTTATTTTCACTTCCTCAGGTATTTCAGAGTTTTCTATACTTAACTCTATGTTAAAATCAAGTAGGTCTTTACCTTTATTTAGGGGGAAGTAAAGTATTTTTGGAGTCTCCCAACAGTCTCTCTCACCTACATACACCTAGTTCTGAAACTGTTACAGAATGTTGTATAAAATGCGATTTCCTTACTTTTAAAAACACCTTAAGAAATGCATTGTTGCTATGTGGCAATCATATAAGAACAGCTTCTTTAAGCGAATCATTCTGGTTAACTTTCAAAAAGAATAAATACAATCGAAGGGGGAAAAAAATTGTTCCCTAATAATTGCCAGAGATGAGTTAGCAGAAAATTTCCTCTGGAAACAATTTTTTTCTCTTTTAAATGAAGTATTGGTCAAATTAAAACATTTTTGAATTCTAGGACTTAATCAAGATAATTACTGTCACAACAGAGAAGGTAAAATGAAACAGCCCAAACACTCCAAGAGACCTCCAGATTTTTACTGTGCTTCCCATATTCTGTATTTTGTCACATTTGAAGGGTCTCTATTCATACCTGTCTATTGAAATCTGAGAGTATTTCATTTACATCAGTAATCTGGCTGAGGGGTGGCAACAGTAAAAATGGGTTAATTCTGATTGATTTTCAGAGTTCTAAAAGCTACACTGGCATGATTTTGTAACTTGCCAACAAGATTTACATTGAATAAAATGGTTCAGTGGGTTCTTTTTAAAGGTTGCATGGAGATATAAGAAATAATGTCTTTTTCAGAGGAGAAATCATCACTTTAAATTTCTGTTTCCTACTTTTAGCTTCACGATTCTAGTAAAGTGGATGAGAGCAGGTTCTGCAGGGTAACACTTTTTACCAGCTTCATCCCATGAAGCAGGCAAGCCACAAGCAGAGGTTTACTATTCACTGACCCTAGAGACTGGAAGATTGCACTTCAGTGTTTCCTGATCAAAAGTTCGGGCTCAGACACCCGCCCAGAAAGGAGGCAGGTGTTAAGTAATCCACTGCCGGGTTTAAATCAATTTTGGTTTGGATACCCTGTCTTCTCCCACAGTTGAAAGGATAATTAACAGGTACAGAACTTTTGAATATGGACATTTTGGGATTCTTAATAAATACTGCCACACTGTGTCCTCAAAGGAATGACTATCTTTTTCCACATACTGTTTGGTATTGAGTTTTATATATTCGGGGGGGCAAGTTTAATATGTGTAATGATTACTAGTTATTATTTAAATTTGTTGTTCTTTAATTACTTGCCTGAGATGCTACCCAGTTCTTCACCTTTATGCTTTCCCAGATGTATTCAGTTAATTCCTACCAATACTTGCAGGTGTCAGACACAGGTAATTCCTCAGAGGAGCCTTCTCTCAGTCGTGGGATGAGCTTGGGACCCTTGTTTTATGCTCTCACGGCCCCTCTGTCCTTTCTCTTCTTATACTCATCATGCTTACAGTTATGCACACACGCCAACATATGTACCCATATGGTAGGACTCTGGCCAATGGATCTCTCCAGTAGCCTAGACTATAGCTCCACACTGGCTGGAGCCACGACATTCCTCACCAATGCACTGCCCACCTAGCACTTACCAAGAGACCTGGCATAAAGTAAGTTCTCAAATATCAAAATGTATGATTGAAAGAAAAGAATCTGGCAGTATGTCTCAAGAGCTTTAAAATGTTCATAAATATTTAAGTGAAAAAGCAAGGAATCGAACGATATATTGGGTGAGGGCTGCTAAGGTAGTCTATTAAGGATGAAAAAATTCACTTATTTCTATAAACATTTCAAAACTCATGCTTCCATTTTAAAATGAAAATACTCCAGATTTGCTACCAAAACTAATTGCAAAAGAGAACATGTCAGGTAAGTTTACCTTTCTTAATTTAACAAGATAAATTTTCTATAATGCAAAAGTACCTGTGAAATTCCAACTATCCATACGGAATGTGATGGAAAACTTGACTATATAAAGTGGTGCATTACACAGGCTTTGACTGGACTCTAACACAGCACAACAGCATTTAAGCCTTCCTGTGGACTCAATTATTGTTGGGATTGTCAAGTCCTACTTCTCTACACTACCATCCTGGTAAAAAGGATCAAAAAATGAATATGTGTATATATACATATATATATGTATATATAGAGTATCTTTGGAAGAAAATATAACAAATTGGTAACACTGCTTCTATGGAGAGAAACCGATGGGAGAAAAAGTTTTCATGTGTACTTTTTAGAATTCTGAACCATGTGACCACATTACTTATTCAAAAAAAAATTTTATGAAGTGGTACACACCTCCAGTTATAAATAAGCCACAGAGAGGTAATATATAACATAAGAAACATGGTCAATAATATTGTAGTAACTTTGCATGAGGACTGATAATTACTAGACTTATTGTGGTGATCATTTCATAACATATGCAAATGTCACATAACTATGTAGTATGCCTGAAACTAGCATAATATTGTATAGTAACTATATTTCAATAAAAGTTATTTTAAAAATAAAAGTATCCCATGGATTCAATCATTTGACAAGTTTTGTGAACATAGATGCCCACTATAGTGATAATAATTTTCATAACAGTTTATAGTTAGTATATAAAATATGATTGAAGGCAGGAGAAGGGGCCAACAGGATGAGATGGTTGGATGGCATCATCGACACAATGGACATGAATTTGAGGAAATTCTGGGAGACAGTGAAGGCCAGGGAAGCCTGGTGCACTGCAGTCTGTGGGGTCGCAAACAGTCAAACACGATTTGGTGGCTGAATAACAACAACAAATAAATCATACACATATACAGACACATATAACCATGTAAAGCAACTTCCCCATATGTCAACTTAGCTGTGATGGAAATGTAATTTTCCAAGGAGGAAAGCAAAGATCACACTGGAAAGTAAAGGTCAAGGGGTTAGGTATTTCCCCCAAGTGACTTAAGAATGATAAACACTGCTCTGGACAGGCTTCAGGTTACTTGGGATCTCTTTGGAATATGGTCATAGGTTGAATGAACTCAGTGTTCTTGGCCCCTCTCCCCTGTTCTTTCCACCGAAAAATAGAATGCTGAGGCTATGGAAATTGAAAGGATCCCAGTGGAAACTGAGAATTGCCCTACTTGGGAGAAATTCTGCCTCCTCATGGGCTTTCCGTCTAGTCAAAGCTATGGTTTTTCCAGTGGTCAGGTATGGATGTGAGAGTTGGATTATAAAGAAAGCTGAGTGCCAAAGAATTGATGCTTTTGAACTGTGATGTTGGAGAACACTCTTGAGAGTCCCTTGGACTGCAAGGAGATCCAACCAGTCCATCCTAAAGGAGATCAGACCTGGGTGTTCATTAGAAAGACGGATGTTGAAGCTGAAACTCCAATACTTTGGCCACTTGATGCAAAGAACTGACTCATTTGGAAAGACCCTGATGCTGGGAAAGATTGAAGGTGGGAGGAGAAAGGGCCAACAGAGGATGAGATGGTTGGATGGCATCACCGACTCAATGGACATGAGTTTGAGTAAACTCCAGGAGTCGGTGATGGACAGGGAGGCCTGGCATGCTGCAGTCCATGGGGTCGCAAAATGACTGAGTGATGGAACTGAACTGAACATGGGCTTATGGTTCATGTTTTGCACAGGTTTCTGGACTTGATGGGAGGAAAGTCTATGTGTCAACTCAGAAGGACTCCAAGTCCTCTTATCTGTTTGTTACTTGAAGACTAGATCCAAACTTAAAAGATATAGAAATGATAAAAACTTTGAAAATCAGGGATATACAGGAACCTTCTTAACCTAATAAAGGCATCTACTAACACATGACCAGCAAAAATCATACTCCATAGTGAAATGAAAACATTCTCTTTAAACAGGACTGACACATAGGGGCCAGCTATCAATGCTTCTATTATAATGCTCTGGAGGTACTGACCAATGTAAACAGAAGTATAAGAATCAAAATGACAAAAAACAAGTCATTATTCACCAATGGTAACTGTTCATAGACTTCCAAAAGAATTGACACAATTATCAGAATAAAACAGTTTAACAAGACAGTTAAATGTAGTATCAATGCAGAAAAGTCAATAACATTTCTAGGCATCAGTATAAACAAAAAATATAATTAGAAAAAGAGTATTTTCAATAGCTTTAAAAGTAACATATCAAGAAATAAATCTAATGAAAGATGTACAATACTACATAAAGAAAGTTATACAACACTCAGCATGACTAAAAGGAGAAATATGCCATATTTGAAAATTGGAGTACTCAATGTCAAAAAGATGTTAATTTCCTCCAAATTACTCTATAAATTCAATACAGCTCCTCTGTAACTGTTATCAGGATTTCCATCAGTTTGACAAACTCCTTCTAAAAGCTGTGAGAGACCAAGGAACCAAGGACACCCACACTCACGTGTGAGAATGAGGGATGGATACACTACATCTGAAATGAAGATCTATCCAAATAAAACAGTAGTCAAGATAATTTGGTATAAATGCTAAGATAGGCAGACTAATGGAATAGAGCAGAGAACCAAGAATTAAACCATGCATATATGGAAACCTGATATTGGACACTGTACTAATCAGTAAATGGACAACAGGATAATGAGCATCTATAGGAACAAAATAAAAACCAGTGCTTCAGTGAATAAAGATACTCTATAAGTGTAAAAAGCAAAATTTGAAAACTTTAAGAAGGAAACGTAGACATATACCTTTATGACTTAAGTACAGAGTAGTGGTACTGCTTTTATAAAGTTTAAAAACAAAAGTAATACTTCTATATTCCACCAAGATCTACATGCACATGTAGTAAAACAATAAAGAAATGCATAAAACACCAAACTCAGGACTGTGGATACCTCTGGGGATGGGGAATACCTTGGAGACCATACAGGGCATTTGAACTGTATTTGTAATATTTTATTTTTCTGCTGGCTGATGGTTTCATGGCAGTTTGTCATATTATTTGTTATGTAAGAATTTTCTTGCATGTTAGAAATTTTTACAATGAAGAAAAAAGGTTCAGGCAGGAGGTCACTAATTTCCAGCACAGCTTGAAGTAGGAGACTACTAAATTCTTCCTAATTATTTTCAATTAGATCCCTGAAGTCACTAAAGGAAGGAAAAAATAAATTAAACTATATTAGGGCATATCTTTCCAACATCAAATCTGCAGAAAGGAAAGAGATGGAGGGAGTTCCTAACCTGGAAATTTAACTGGTCCAAACTCATATTGGTGAGTTTGCTTTGTCTTCTGCAAAGCTCTAATATACCCAGGAATTTTTGCTAGTGTAATATCCATTAGGCAGAATATAGCTTGCAGAATATTACAGAAACACTGTATTTGAGCAAACCCCCCAACTACTGCCTCTAAAAAATGAATTCTTCAGTCAAACTTTAATTTCAAACACAAGGCCATTTGATAAAGGAAGAGCTTTCAATGTAATCTCAGAGGCCACATCTTCTATACAGAGGAGAAACAGAGGACGATTTGAGGGCAAAATCCCTCAAAAGAAGAATTTCTGAAAAATCTTTCTTGCCTTCACACATGAATCTCAAAAAGAATGGACTCTAGTTGTTTCAGCAACTAGCATGGTGCATTATAGAGAAGGTAGAAAAAATATTTTCCAAGTGGACCTGAAAACTTGTTTCACACAGACAACGAAAGACAAACACTTCAACTTCTCAGAAAACAGCTGAGTGATTATCTTGAACACTACTTCAGATCTCAATACCTTAATCAGTTCTTTTTCTCTGTGGAGCTCCTCATGAAGTTCTGGAAGAGGGTCTTTACTTTGTGCCTTTAAAATGTGCAGCCTGTTTTTCAACTCCTTGATTTTCTTTTCACACTGGTCCCAGGTCTATTTGAAAACAGTGTTAAAATTGGTAAGTACTTTTCTGTTTAAGAATGAATTGCAGGAAAAGGATAATTAATTTAATCCATGTAATTGCTCTATTAAATGTGTCTTTGTAAATCACGCAGACACCCAGGTCCTTGTCTTAGCCGACAAAGCAGCTGGGATGACAGGATGTTCAACACCTCTCTGCAGCGTTAAGTGTGGCTCATCTCAACCATTGGGTTGCTTTTTGCTTGGAGATACTTCTTCCCACCCCATATCTCTGATCTAGCTAACTTGTTTCTACTTTAATTTTGGAAAAGTTCACATTTCAAAGGCTACTGGAAAGATTAATTTTTAACATTTCCAGTCTTGGCCATACTAGCACTGAAAAGCAAAAGCACTCAACCACCTTTCTTGTCTTCTTTTCTAATGCCATCCCTCTGCTCTCTCTCCCCCTTCTAGACATAGTTTGGCTTTAGTGACCCTTTCACAGTCAAGTTTCATTCTTTTTCTCACCACTGTTCTGACTGCCACCTCCTGCTTGGAGTGCTTTATAGTTCAGAAAACTTTTTCAACTTCACTATCTCACTGTAATTATAATAAGCTTAGGAGACAGATAGGGCAAGTGTTAGTATCACATTTAAAATGGGAAAACTGAAGCTCAGAGAATACTGACTGTTCCAAGTACATACAGTTAGAAGTAGGATGAACTGACAGAGTAGCGTTGACATGCATATACTACACGTATAAAACAGATAACTAGCAGGAAGCTTCTGTATAGCACAGGGAGCTCAGTGCTCTGTGATGACCGAGCAGGGTGGGAGGGAAGCTCAAGAGGAAGGGAATATAGGCACACACACAGCTGATTCACATGGTTGACAAAAGAAACTAACACGACATTGTGAACAAATTATATTCTAATTTTAAAAAAAAGTGAGTCAATCTAAGGCTACATTCCCTTGTGTAGCCTTTCATACTAGATCTTTTCCTTAAACCTTACATTATTGAACAAATAGTTGCCTGTATTTTTTTTTTCAATTCTGCCTGTATTTTCAAGGGAGACTATAATTCATTAGGATAAATTTCTATTCCTGATATTACTAAAATTACTCTCCTGAAGTTACTAAAACCAGACTAACATAGACTCAAGCACTATACTATTCCTCAGTGCAACTGATACTTAAATATCCTTGGGTTGGCCCAACTGTACGCTAACCCTCACTTAAGGAGAAGCCACTTAATCTAGTAACATCAACTCTCTGGAACATAACCAAGAAGTGAAGGGAGAAACAAAACTGAGTCCTTTTCACTTCCATCAAAACTTCACTTGCATCTACAAACATGGCACGTGCTCAACAAAGGTCTGGGAGTTAATGAATTTCACGTAGTCCGTACACCAAATAAAATTCAGATTCTTTATATCGGAGAGATGTTCAGGCCCTAACTCAGCACATATTTATTCTTTATTCAGAAAAATATCTCTGACAAGCTTGGTTATCTGGTTTTGATACAGTCACAACAGATTAAAGAGTGGGCTATAAAGAGTAAGTATTCTCAGAGAAATTACAAAGCTTAACATTAAATAGAAAGAAAGAAAAACCATAAAAACCACATAAAAACTCAAAAAGCACAACAGCACAGGAGTTGAGTTCAAAGCAGCTCAGAGCTCTTAAGAACAACTTGGGATTTTTTAACATAAAAAAAATTAAGGATTTTTCTAATAATCACTCAAAAGAAGACATTTTGGTTTTTAGAGATATAATCATAAATTATCTGGGAAATTCAATTATATGGAAAAGTGGATTCTTTGAAGGTAGCAGAAAGATGAAGCATCACTATATTTACTTTCATATACTAGACTCAAAGACAGACTACATATGGAACGTTAGCTTTGGTTACTGAACTTCCGTTGAACATGAGTTAGTTTCCTGTTTCATAAAGGTAAATATAAAATAGCACCTCAACCATTTAGATATTAACTTTAAGCTTTTCCAGTGTTATATTATTATTTTAGGTAACTCTCCTGATTTGTGGATCAGCAGGACCTGACCTAAGGACCCTTGGAAGACCTACAACACTATGATTTCCTAAAATCACTGCCATCTTTGCAGAGCAAACAAAAATTCTATGTACTACATTTAAATACCATGAAAGGAAAAGAAACTGTTGAGTTACCTCTGCAGTGCTCTGGAACCGTTTAATCATTTCTCCGAGTTGGAGTTTTGTGTCCTTCCAGTTGTCCTGAAGTTGACTGATTCTCTTGTTAACTGACTCTTTAGTTTCCAGGTTAGCTGTGTTCAATAACTTTTCCCCAGCTTCCAAGGTTAATGCATAGGTAGTCTGCCACCTCTGGAAATGAATTTCTTTGTTCTTTAAAAAAAAAAAAAAAGGTAATTTGTTTAAGCTTTTGATGTAATCAAAATATGACTCTTTGCATGTATTCATGTGTATTTCCTTCAGAGCCTCTCTTAAATGTTAAACTAGATATAAATTAAACAAATCTGGTTAGAATACACACATACACAAACACTCATTCACATCAAAGGCTGATATTTTAATTGAGTAGACACCATACCACCAAATGATGTGTTCTTAAAATTTCCAAGCATTGATAAAAGGTGTCTAGTATACCGTTTAGAAGTGTATAAAAATACACTTCACAGAATAAAAGTCTACAAGATAAATGAATTCAAGAGTATTAAGAAAATGACTGGAGTATTAGATCTGATACTAAGAGCGAATAAATACCTATTACCATTATGGTACAGTCAGCTTCTCCTAACCCACATGAGTAGAATGTGTACATTATGCTAAAAAATACATTACCATATGTAAAAAAGAGAGCAAGTGAGAATTTGCGGTGTAACACAGAGAGCTCAACCCAGCATTCTGTGACAACCTAGAGAGATTCAATAGGGTGGAAGATGGGAAGGGGGTTTAAAAGGGAGAGGACACATGTATACCTGCGACCGATTCATGGTGATGTGTGGCAGAGGCCAACACAATATTATAGAGAAACTGTCTTCCAATAATTGTATTTTGTTCTATACTTCTCGATATTGTACAATTCTAATCTTTGATAATTACTAGTTACTCAAATAAATAAATTCTTTTTTTTTTAAAGCAGAGAACAAATAAAAAAGGTAAAATACAAAAGTAGGTACTTTAGCACTTAAACACTTATATACATCAGTGCTTGGTCTAAAGGGATAGCTTTAAAAATTCTCTTTGGATATCATTTAGATTTTCCTTTAAAAGGGACTGAAACCAAGTATTTATATTACAAAAATGAAGTAAAAACTTTATAACCGATTCATATTTCCAAAAGCATTTGGTTTCAGAAGGAAAAAGAGGCTTTTATTTCTGTTGTAAATATGACTTCCTTTATTTTCAAATTTCTCAAAGGAGACATAATATAGGCATTTTTCAAAATGGAAGCTGATATTTTAAAAAATCAGTTGAGCATTTATTTACAAAGATAGTTTCAACAATACTTAGGCTAGCCCAAATGCAAAAAAGAGGGAATTTCCTGGTGGCCCAGTAGTTTGGGACTCCAAGCTCTCACTGCCCAGGCCCTGGGTTCAACTCCTGGTTGGGAAACTAAGATCTCAGAAGCCATATGACCCAAAAATCAAAACATCAAAGCAAACAAACAAAATACCCCATGGAAACCAAATGCAGAAAAACTGCAATTCAAGGAACACTGAACCTCCACACTTGTCCTTCTAATATTCAGTATTGCTGACATAGCCACTGTTATAGATGTCTTTTAGCCATTTCAGATTGAACTCATCAAAAGATGTGCTTCTCATCCAGTCTTCCCTGACTGGTCAGCAGCATGCTATTCACCAAGATCCTCAACATCCAAACTTACAGTCACCTATATTTAGATTTTTATTTACCTGCCATATCCAAGCCATAAGCACATCCTATGAGCTTCACCTACAAACAGCCTTTTTATCTTCACTGTGATCACCCTTGTCTTCTCCATCCTAACAACTATCCAAGACCTCTCAAACAGCCTAATGAGTTACAGCAGACTGTATTTTTCACACAATGGCCACACAATATTACCAGCCCCACATGCTCTTCTGGAACCTTGCCCCTCCCCATCAATGGGTGGTGCCTCTAACCCCTCCTCTTGAACCCCTGTGGGCACATGTGATAGCCTTGATTAACAGAGGATGGCAGAAGTGGCTGATGTCCAAGGCAAGGTCTAAAAAGGTGGTGTAGCTTCTCCCTAGCTCTCCTTTCCCTGGGACATGCACCTTTGAGGCCATGAGCCGGATATAGGGAGTCCGGCTACTGGAAGCCGCCACGTGTGGAGTCTGCAGGGAATGAAGCCCAAGGAGCCCCAGCCGCTCCATGTCCTGGCTGGCTGAGCTGAAGTACTAGACGTGCAGCCTCCACCTGACTCAAACTGCCTGAGAGACTCCTGCCGAGAGCCGCCTAACAGCCCTGACAACCTCCAGAACTGTGAGACGGAATAAGGATTGTTCACTGTGATGCAGCAACAGATAGAGGTAATACACTGGGATTCCTGCTTCTGTGACTCCCCCTCCCACCCCCAATCCATCCTCCTCAGAGCAGCCAGAGGACCTTTAAAAATACGGATCATATCATGTGGCCTCCTCTTCCAGTTTCAGCAGCTTCCTATTACACCCATATTGTTACGCAGCTGTCACGCCTCTCTCCAAAATGCTCCTCCAAGACTTCCTCTCAAGTCCATTTGCTATCACTGCTGCCTTACTGGCTACACCCATGGTACGAGCCTTCTTCCCTCCTTCTTTTTTGCTCAGGTAGTTGCCATCTTGGGGACTCAAGAAAGTTGCTCCCTCTGTCTGAACTGCCCCCTACCCCTCCACAAGCCCTCAGCTCTTTGCACAGCTGGCTCTTTATCACTCAGGTTCCAGTTTAAATGTCGCCTCCCCAGAGATTACCCAACCTAAAGCAGCCACTTAGTCTCTCCATCATCAGCCCTATTTTAATGACCCACATATGCCATGTTGCAGTCTGATAGTTTATTTTCTAACTTGTCCGATTTTCCCCACCAATCAGACAAACTAGTATTTTCTTGTTTATTGATCTGTCTGATCACACAAGGGCAGAGATCTTCTATTAGTCCACACAATATAAGCAGCATTTAGAACAGTGACAAGCACAGAGTAGGTATTCAATTAATATTTGACACCTAGACACCTAGATAAACAAATGAAGCAAGTACAGGACTTCCGAAGAGTGCCGGTTTGTTTAATGTCTAATGTGACGCATGGTTCAACAGGTCCATGTAACATGCCCTGGGAATTGCCAACTAATTGTTCTAAGTCCTATGTTTATCAGGCAACTTTTGGATTGGAAACGCTATTGTCTAAATGAATTTGCCCTCCAAGAGTAAGCAAGAATCTGGGACTTCCCAGATGGTAGGTGGCTAAGACCCTGCACTCCCAATACAGGGGTCCTGGGTTTGATCCCTGGTCAGGGAATTAGATCTCACCTGTTTGTTGCAACTAAGAATTCGCAGCCTGTAGCTAAAGATCCCGAGTACCATAACTAAGACCTAGTGTAGCCAAATAAATAAATATTTAAAAAAAAAAAAGAAAAGAGTAAGCAGGAGTCCTGTTGTAAACTACTACTGTGGTAACCATTTATAAAGGTCTGTCAGCCCTCCCCAGTGGCTCAGTGGTAGAGTCTGCTTGCAATGCAGGAGATACAGGACACTCGGGTTCGATCCCTGGGTCAGGAAGATCCCCTGGAGAAGGGAATGGCAACCCACCCCAGTATTCTTGCCTGGAGAATTCCATGGACAGAGGAGCCTGGTGAGCTACAGTCCACAGGGTTGCAAAGAGTTGGACATGACTGAAACACAAGGCTGTAAAGGTCTGTCACCCAAACTTCTGCACTCCCCCTACCCATCCCCAGTCCACCTCTGTGCCCACAGTCCAGGAGAGCCTCACTGTTTCTGGATGAATGGATAAGGTTGGGTTTCTGAGCCCACAAGGCTGAGGAAATGGCTGAGTAAGGTCCCCATGACCGACTGGCTTCCCTGCTGCAGAGGGCACACTTGAGAGTCAGAGAAGACACAAAATCTGAAGCGAACAAACATCTTCCAAATAAAGACACCCTGCAGTTCTGGTTCCCACACTGCTGCTGGGCACACACTACCTTCAGCTCACGGACCAGGTTTCTTGTTTGGTGGAGGCTGTGGCAGTCCTGGCTCTCCACTGCGGACAGCAGGTGGCTGGTGTCAGCGAGGAAGCGGAGCAGGTCCCCCTCGGAGGCGGTGAAGGATCGCCACCGCCTCACCAGCTCATCCATGTCGCTCTTCCTCTGCCGAATGCCCTGGGCCGCACTCTGCCACTGCTCCTTGAGCCACGTGAACTTCCAAACAAATTCCGGTCTTGGGGAAAATAGATGGTTAGAGAATTCTGACATCTATGTATAGAAAAAATAGCTATCAACGTGTAATAGGAACTCAGATTTGCCATTTTTACCTAGAAAGACTATTTTAGATCTGAGCACCATTCAATTTAAACGTGATGGGGAGTTTGGGGCTGGAGCAGGGGCAGTGTGTGGTGTGGTGAAAAGTGTTGAGCAGAAGAGAACTGCACACAAGGCCTGGTATTTTGCTAGCATGCATGACCTCAAGCAAGCTGCTTTGACATAGATTATGCCAAATGATTTATGGAAAACTAAACATGGGGTCGATAGCAAACAGATGAATAGGTGGGTCCCTTGTAATATTATTGATGACTTGAGGGTTGTACGCTACATAATTTCAGCAATAAAGAACATGCTTTCTGCAACTACTCAACTATTTCTTTCCCAGATAAATAACATCCTTCATTTGAGAAATAAGGCCTTTTATTTATTATGGGAAAAATCATGTTTTGCTGTACTAATCAGATCAAAAGTAGTTAATCATCTTGAAACTGGCTTGAATTTATTACTTCAGAGCTAGGAAGAAATGGGGTTTGTATTTCTTTGTTATGCCGAAAGAAGATGCAGAAGTATATAGGTAATGATGGGGAGGAGATGAATGCCTATGGAGACGTATGGAGAAGTCATTTAGGAGGCCAGGCCCACTCTGGGCTCTTGTTGGTTGGGGCACCAGCTGTGTGAGCAACTGTAGCTAGTGCCACCAGAATGTCTGAGGGGCTCTGCTCAGCCCGACTGGAACTGCCCAGAGACCCCAACCCCATGTTCACAGCATAGAAAGAAGCCTCTTCTTTCACAATTGTGACATAGCCACCTGCTGGGAACAGCAGTCCTTTGAAATTTATTTTTTAAATAGCAAAATATCATGAGGCTGAAGGTAGAGAGGAAAACATACTATAAAAGAATGCTTTGGAATAAAAACATTAGTTAACTGGACTTGGCAGACATGTGTTTGCAAATCATCTGATCTGCTAAGCCCACCCTTCTACCACAGGAAAAAGGGCCCCTGATGTTTTTATGGCCATGAAGCAAGACTTCATCCTAACATACAGCCAGAAGACTGGCCCCATAGCGCTCTATCAATCCCATGGCCAGAGGCACTGATGTTAAGATTCAGGTGGTGGAAGGCCCGCCCAGTTGCATTGCCTTCCACATTCTCACAGCCATCATGAATCCTGGAGAGCTTACCTCTTCTCTATTTCTGCTGTGTCCAGGAGTTGTAAGCATTGGGTGACATAAGAATCGGCAATTATCTGGTTTATAGAAACTTCAGCTTCTAACATCTGTACGTGAATTAAAATGTAAAATGTTAGTGAAAACTGTTTTCATGAATTTCCTAATAAAGTCTACAGAGGATATGTGAGATAATTTATTCTCAAATGATTTGAGCCTAACAGTAAAAAATTCTTTTTTTAAAAAATTTATCTATTATTTTTTAAATTTTTTTATTTTTAATTAATTAATTAATTTTAAAAAAATTTTCTTTACATTATTGTGTTGATTTTGCCATACACTGACATGAATCTGCCATGGGTATACATATCTTAATCATCGAACCTATGAATACAACCTTAGAAGCAAATAGGTCTAATAATAACTACATCTAAGACTCATTTATTGGGCATTTTCGATCTGAGTTGTTGTTCAGTCATTCAGTTGTGTCCGACTCTCTGAGACCCCATGGACTGTAGCCTGCCAGGCCCTTCTGTCCATTGGATTCTCCAGACATGAATATTGTAGTGGGTTGCCATTTCCTTCGACTTGAGAGGCACTGAGTAAAACATACATTGTCTCACTTCTTCAGCTTAGGACTCAAGTAAATACTATGAGATCCATTTGAAGAGGAAGAAACTTAACTATTCAGGAACTAACTCACAGTTTCTATTTCCAGATTTCATTTGCAGCGGATGACCTTAATGTAACAATGCAGACTTAAATCAGTTACATTAAAAAGTTACAGTGAACTAATTATGCGTAGTTTGGAAATGCAGGAACTGCCTACAGAAGGATTTTCAAACATACATCAGTGAAAGTATGGAGAAACTCCTCTGCAAAATTATTTATGTCACAATTATAATTATACCAGGTGCCTCAATACTTTATAGAACTACTTAGTGAAAATACAAAGAGAGTTGAAGTATTTCAACACTCTCTTGGTAAAGTGGTACCATGTTCACATTCTAAGAAACCAATGCTGTGCCAGAAGTTCCACCTACTGCAGAAAGTCTAGGAGTTTAGTCGTTAGAGTACCAAAACAAAATTTGCAAATTTATGAAATGTATGAGAGTTTTGCAAATGATCAACCGACAACTGAGTTTGCTTAAAGACATACACTCTGTGTTTAGGGATTGAAGACTGACAGGTATTCTGCATATTTTTACTTAAATCTCTCGTCCCCTGACTACTGCCCCAGGGAGAGGGGGACAGAGTGGCAGAGCATGGGTTTATTTACCTCATACGTCTTCTGCTGTTCTAGAAGAGCAGGAAGGCTGTCAGCCATGTTTGCCTTGAGTGTCTCTTCTATCTTCTCCAAAAGCTGGACCCACTTTTCACAGCAATGAAGAAACTTTTCATTCAATCCAATTCCTTGAAGCTCACTACACAGGTTTAAAAACAGAACAGAGCCACATAATAATGACATTATTGTGCTCAACTGTCAATTTTACCATAATTGAAACAGAAGGTGAGAGCTGGGCCGTTCTTACCTGCAGCGTTCCAGTGCTGTTGCTGTGGCCCGAATCCACTGCCGGTTCACATTTTGTAATGTCTTCACAGCTACATCACTAAGTGGGAGCTTGAGGCTCACTTCATTCAAATGCTCAATACCAGGTGACTGGGCCGTCAGTGCCAGCACATGATTCTACAAAAAAGAAATTAAATTCCAGATTTTTGGACGCCACTACAATAAACTGTGGAAAATTCTGAAAGAGATGGGCATACCAGACCACCTGATCTGCCCCTTGAGAAACCTGTATGCAGGTCAGGAAGCAACAGTTAGAACTGGACATGGAACAACAGACTGGTTCCAAATAGAAAAGGGAGTACGTCAAGGCTGTATATTGTCACCCTGCTTATTTAATTTATATGCAGAGTACATCATGAGAAACACTGGGCTGGAGGAAGCACAAGCTGGAATCAAGATTGCCAGGAGAAATATCAATAACCTCAAATATGCCGATGACACAACCCTTATGGCAGAAAGTGAAGAAGAGCTAAGGAGCCTTTTGGTGAAAGTGAAAGAGGAGAGTGAAAAGGTTGGCTTGAGGCTCAACATTCAGAAAACTAAGATCATGGGATCCAGTCCCATCACTTCATGCAGATAGATGGGGAAACAGTGGCTGACTTTATTTTTCTGGGCTCCAAAATCACTGCATGTGGTGATTATAGCCATGAAATTAAAAGACACTTACTCCTTGGAAGGAAAGTTATGACCAACCTAGACAGCATATTAAAAAGCAGAGAACTTAACAGACATTTCTCCAAAGAAGACATAAACACACACATGAAAAGATGCTCAACATCACTCATTATCAGAGAAATGCAAATCAAAACCACAATGAGGTACCACTTTATACCAGTCAGAATGGCTGAAATCCAAAAATCTACAAGCAATAAATGCTGGAGAGGATGTGGAGAAAAGGGAACTCTCTTACACTGTTGGTGGGAATGCAAACTAGTACAGCCACTATGGAAAACAGTGTGGAGATTCCTTAAAAAAACTGTAAATAGACCTGCCAAATGACCCAGCAATCCCACTGCTGGGCATATACACCGAGGAAACCAGAAATGAAACAGCCACGTGTACCCCAATGTTCATCGCTGCATTGTTTACAATAGCCAGGACATGGAAGCAACCTAGATGCCCATCAACTGACGAATGGATAAGAAAGCTGTGGTACATATACACAATGGAATATTACTCAGCATTAAAAAAAATTCATTTGAAGCAATTCTACTCAGATGGACGAAACTGGAGCCCATTATCCAGAGTGAAGTAAGCCAGAAGGGAAAACAACAATACAGTATACTAACACATATATATGGAATTTAGAAAGACGGTAATGAGAACCCAGCATGCGAGACAGCAAAAGGAACGCAGATGTATAGAACAGACTCGTGGACTCTGTGGATGAGGGCAAGGGTGGGATGATATGGGAGAATGGCATTGAAACATGTTAATTATCATATGTGTAATCAATCGCCAGCCCAGGATTGATGCTCGGGGCTGGTGCACTGAGATTTCCCGGGGGGAGGGAGTCAGGAGAGAGGAGGGAGGGGGGTTCTGGAGGGGGAGCATATGTACACCC
>ML664174.1:9914579-9985357 GCA_007570785.1 Antilocapra americana
AAAAAAAAAAAAAAGCAGAGACATTACTTTGCCAACAAAGGTCCGTATAGTCAAGGCTATGGTTTTTCCAGTGGTCTTCTATGGATAAGAGAGTTAAAGAAACCTGAGTGCTGAAGAATTGATGCTTTTCAACTGTGATGTTGGAGAAGACTCTTGAGAGTCCCTTGGACTGCAAGGAGATCCAACCAGTCCATCCTAAAGGAGATCAGACCTGGGTGTTCATTAGAAAGACGGATGTTGAAGCTGAAACTCCAATACTTTGGCCACTTGGGGCAAAGAGCTGACTCATTGGAAAAGACTCTGATGCTGGGAAAGATTGAGGGCAAGAGGAGAAGGGGATGACAAAGGATGAGATGGCCGGATGGCATCATCGACTCAATGGCCATGGGTTTGAGTGGACTCTGGGAGTTGGTGATGGACAGGGAGGCCTGGCATGCTGCGGTTCATGGGGTTGCAAAGAGTTGGACACGACTGAGCGACTGAACTGAACTGAAGATATCTAGATGATGAAAAAGCTTCAGAAATCCTATAGGCCTTTCTTATCTCAAAGATGAGGGAAAGCTGAGGCTTAAATAGGTAAATGACTTGCCCAAAGTCACACAGCTAGTTAGTGTCAGAATTAGACCTGAACCTAGACCTATCAGTTCTATGAGTTTTCTAGAATTAGCTGCACACATGGCCAGAAACAAAACAGCCCAGGAAACAGAGTGTTCTCGGATTCCTGTCTTTGAAGAAGATGGAAAAAAGCCTTCTTTTTTTTTTTTAAAAGGATCCCCATTTGGTTTGCCAACAACTTGACTTTCAACAGATCATGCAGTTTATTTACAAAGTAATGAAAATTCAATCCCTGAAATAACCCTAGCAAAACATGATACTTATACATCCATATTATGGTGATATCACAGGAAAGCAAACTCACCAAAATTTTATTTTTAAAACAATATTCCAGGGACAGCATCTAGGTCAACAATGTATTCAGCAAACATCCTTCACAATATCCATGTTCTCACTACAGAACTCTGCTCTAAGAGTCTAGGTCAGAGTCAGCAAACCTTTTCTGTTAAGGGCTAGATCATTAATATTTTAGCCTTTTATAAGCCATATGATCTCTGCGGCAAACATTCAGCATGAAAACTCCCACAGACAGTACATAAGCAGTGGAAGGCCATGACTGTATTAGTGACACTTCATTTACAAAACCAGATGGGGGCTGCATTCAGACCATGTGCCATAGTTTGCTGACTCTTAAGTTATGAATATTGGTCTTTAGGATCAAGATCCAGAATTCTTTGATTCATTTATCTATGTTAACTATACTAAACTTATTAAGGTAATAAAGAAGGAAAAAATACCATTAATTTAATAGGGTATTTTAATTTTTGATCTTCTACTAACCAGAAAAATTCAATTAATCACAACATCCAATTGCTAAATTATTCTAGTTCACTGAAACTAACTAGTAAAGACTTTAAGATTTAAAAGTCTACTAAAATTATTGAGGCATATTAATAAAATAGATCTCATGACCCAGCAATTCCATTCCTGGGTGTATAGCCAAAACACTAATTCAAAAAGATATGTGCAACCCAATGTTCAGCATTATTTGCAACTGCAAGATACAGAAGCAAACTAAGTGTGTCCATCAACAGATGAATGGATAAAGAAGATATGGTACATATATAATGGAATACTACTTTGCCATAAAAAAGAACAAACTTTGGCATTTCCAACAACATGAATGAATTTGGAGAGCATTATGCTAAGTGAAGTAAGTCAGATAAATATTGTATGATATCACTTATGCATGGAATCTAAAAAACACAACAGACTAGTGAATATAAAAAAAAGAAGTAGACTCATAGATAAAGAGAACAAACCAGAGGTTACCAGTGGCAGGGCCAAGGGCAAAAAAGGAGCTGAGGAGGGAGAGGGACAAACTATTGGGTTTAAGATAGACTCTAGGAAGTACTGTACAACATGGAGAATATAGCCAATATTTATAAAAACTGTATATGGAAAGTAATCTTTAAAAATTAGATTACAAATTTAAAAATTAAAAAGGGAAATAATTGACAAATAAATTGTATATATTTAAAGTGTAAAAAAATAAAAGAGATTGCTGTGTTGTCATACTTTTCTAGACATTAGGGAAAATAGGACAAGAATGAATGACACATCAATGCTGTTGTTCAAGGGTTAGGATGCATATAGATTCTATAACATGACAGTAAGTCACTTATTTTTTATCCTATTGTAAGCCTGAGCCCTTAGAAATAACAAACATTGGCAATACCAGGAATAAATCCGGATTTCCTTCTTTTTCTTGCCGGTAGAGTTTATTCAAATTCTCTTCTTCATGTGTAATGAGATCTTTTAATGATTCCAACCGGTCCCCAAAATCCTTGAATTGTGATAGAACGAACTAGAACAAGAGAAGTTTTCATCAGAAACAATTTTCATGTGCATCTACAACAGAAGCAAGCACAGCCTTGTGATAAAAGTTCAAGTTGTTTCCAACCCTAAGGAGTTCATTATCAGTTCATTATCTTGAATATCCAAAACATGTCTGATATTTACTTTGTCCCTTTGGTAAAGTACTAAGCCTTCACAGGGATGAACAGACCACCTGCTTGACAGGGGCATATGGAAGAGTCCTGCTAGGTAAGTGTTTTCCCGGCTGTGTGATATTGGAGCTCCATGGCCCTCTGTTCATAGTTTGGAGAGTTCATGAACTAAAGGCTTTTCAAAGAGAGAATAAAATCTACCACAAATGGCCATGCTTTAAGCAGCCATTCTATGATTCAATTACCCTACTTGGAGATTCAAATACTGTGCAATTTGAACAGCATATAAAATACATCACTTTAACATGTTCAAGAAAGAAGAAATGTGACTGAAGAATCACATGACTGCAGAATCGTGTCAAATGGTAGATATGTTTAGGGCATCTTTATTCTATTGTTTTCCTAAGATGCAGCCCTCAAAGCACTAATAACTATCACTTTACAAGATACTAGGAACTGTGGGGAGTGTGCAAGTGTCCAAGACTATAACTTGAATAAAAAAAAAAAAGAAAAACCTCAAATTCATTTGTTTTCAGAAGCAGCATCTTTTCCAGGTAGGAAGCTCTCTGGAGGGCGTGCATTTGACCAGACAGGAGCACATGGGTGTTGGGCTCTGCAGGTTGTGGGAGCCGATCCAAGAGAGTGGAATTTTGGAGAAAGGCCTCTTTTGTTTTCTGCACATCACACTGCAGCTCCTGGAGGAGAAAAAGTGATTGCAAAACACTTCTCCTCCTTTCCCCAAACAAATCCCCACCTCATGCCACTCCACCAACATCTAGAAGAACTTCTGCCCTGAAATTGTGGATGTGGCTTTTTGTTACTGTGCATTTTATTATTTGACTGTACTGGGTCTCAGCTGTGGCATGTAGGATCTTTAGTCAAGGCATGTTGGATCTAGTTCCCTGAACATGGATTGAGCCTGGGAGTCCTGCATTGGGAGTGCAGTCTTATACACTGGACCACAAGGGAAGGCCCTACTGTTCATTTTAAGGAGCCAAAAAAACTAATGCTTCTTTATGTGATGCATATCACTGGTGCTAGTTTGGAATTTGTCAGTTCAGAGCTAAAAGTGACCACGGATAAATAAAGCTGGGACTTCTAGTTCATAAAAACTAAAGATGACTTTGGCAGAGTCTTATGAGTTTTATTTCTAAACATCGAACACTTTAGGGATCTGCTTTAAAGCATTTAAAGGATCAATCCAAGCCTTTTCTCTGTCTGAGACTTTGTAACATAAATGGATTCATATGCAGGGAGTGTGGAATCTCACCGAGCAAGCCAATTTTAGAACTGATTTTGGAAATACTGCATCTATGTGAATTCGTTTTTTTTTTTAAAACAACAGATTAGGTAGAAGTCAATCAGAAATATGATTCCTATCTATTGAATTCTTGTCTCTGATATTCCTTTATTTGACCTATAATTATCAAAAGATACAAAATGTATCTGGTCACCTAATTTAACATTAGAAAGTATTTACTTTATAGCCATTCATTAACATACTAGAATAAAACCATAGGGAAAAGTATATAACTTTTAAATATTGGTCTAAAAATCATTATTTCCACAGAAAAGCCTTATTAACATGGGGGCAAATCTATGATTCTTTCTAAATCAAGAGATTCAACATCTACTTAGATGACCACATTCAGCTGATACACTTCTGCTTTAATTGGAGACTTCGTACAAGGCTTCTGCCTTAGAGATTTACCTGCTAGACTGAAAGAGGAGACTTGGAAAGAGGTGGTCTTGACTCAGCTACCACCTGCCTGACCCTCACCTGAGACCATTATCTGGCTCTCCCAGCCCCACACATCCCTGCCTTGCCTTTGTCCTACATGGTCTGCTCACACACCTTTCCTGACCCACTTCCCCCTCCCTGTGGTCTGTCTACTCCCTGGGCCATGGCCCTGTCCATCAGGCTGTCTTGCCCTCAGTTTTCCCACTAGGCATAACTCCTACCTTTGCCTCCTGCAGGGCTGGGGGCAGGATCTCTGCCAAGTTGTTCCCAGATGTGTTGATGTTTTCGAGCTGCTGGTACTTTGTTTCCTGCTGCTCCAGCCTTGCTGCAGCTTCAGCGTGAGCACTGTTATACGCCTTCCAGAGTTGTAGCAGGCTCTGGGCCCTCTGCAACTGGTCTGCGATGTCTTGGTTTGCCTGAGTCCACCTGTCAGGGCAAAATAAGAAACAGGACCCCTGATCCATCTCTTCCTTTGCAGCAAAAGCAAACGCATACTCTATCCATTAAGGTTAACAGCAGATGAATTAAGAAGACACTGTTCAATGCCTTTTCAAAATGAATGCTATCATCGGTATATAAACAGAATTCCAAGTTAGGATTCTTCATTGACTTTATAATTCTCAACAAAATCTGAAAAATTTGTGACTGGCAGGAAACATCTATTGTATTATGAACATCTCTTAGGCAAAGGTGAGGAAAAGTACCAAACTGTTCGCCTGATGAAAATTTCTCCACATGGGAAGGGCTCCTGTTTCATAAAGCAGGTCTTTAGATAGGCCTTATTTAAAATATGTTTATGTCAAATTTATTTTCTAATTACAAAAGCAATAGGTTCCTTATATAAAAGTAGAAATAAAAAAAATCCTTTTCTACTCAGCAAAGGGTACTTATTTTCTACTATGTTCTACATTTTCTAATGTTTTACTGTTTTGTAGAAATACACACTTTGTTATAGGACTAATTTCTTTGTAAATTGAGAGAAAAAATGGCAGATATTACCTGGTACTTGATAATATTTTGTTCTTTAGAGAAATGTCAATTCTTGTATATTCTCTTACTACTTAGGCTGATTTCCAGCAGAAAGTTACTTACTTGGTGCAAACTGATCTTAATCATATGAGAAAATTGTTCCCAGGTGTGCCCTTCAAAGGATGCTAGCACATTGTCTATGAGTGGAGGCAGCAGTGGAGTACTCAGGCCCCAGATTTACCCAGCTGGTCTCTGTGAGGACCAGGCTAAAAAATAAAATCACCTTTGGATTCCAGGTGAACATAACTAGAGCTGTTGATGAAACCTAGTTAGATATATCACTTTTAGAGTAGATACCACCAAATTAAGGACATCTCTATAGCTCAAATGGTAAAGAACCTGCCTGCGATGCTGGTTATGAACAATGGCAAATAATAAAAATATTTTTGCATCCATGAAAATTAGCTAATTTTGTGGGGCTGGCACATTCATTGGTTATATCAATTTTTTTGGATCTCAGATGTACTGTCAAACTGCTACAAAAACTAAAAATCATAATAAGAAAAACATTTTCTGTAGTACATTTTTCATTTCAGTAAAATTGAAAGGTTAAAAATAAGGTAGAAATTAAAATTTTGTTTTTAATCCATACTATGGACTATAACATCTTGCCTTCTTTTCCCACTTAAAAAAATTTTGCAAATGTAATTAATAAAAAATAAGCCTAATTTTAAATGAATGTACTTAATGGTCTATAAATGGTCTGTTTTTTATTTGCCAAATTCCAATTTAGTATGAATATTGAAGTAATTTGCAATTTTTGCTTCCAAATATAAACTCAGATACAACTTTATTCAAAGGTTTTTTTCTGTATTTAAAGATATTGGTTTTACACTAGATTTTTTTAGAGAATTATTGGGTCAAAGAATATAAATATGTAAATATTTTTAAGGTTATGGGTATATGTTCAAACTGCTTTCTGAAAACATAATATTTACATTCTCACCCAAAGCAAGTGAGAATGATTGTTTCACAATATCAGTGACCCCACTAAATGGGTGAAAAAGGTAAAAAATGGCATAATTGCTTTACTTGTATGTATGTCACAAATTTTCTCAAAACCATCTGTTTTTAAAAATAAGATTTTATCCAATTATAAATACAACATATGCTCATAACCCCCTACAAAACATGTATGTTTAAATCTATCCACAGCTATATTGAGATTATCTACCTATCTACACACCTATCTATACAGAGAAAGGAAGAAAAAAAAAATCACCTGATATCTCAGTAATCTAGAGATAACTACTATTGGCCTTTTAGTGCCATTTTCTTCAGTCCTTTTCAGTGTGATTGCTGATGTATTCTTGTATTAACAACTGAATGAGTCTATGCAGTGGTGACAACCCACGCCACCACCAAATGTTTTGAGGGTGGTCCCAATACTGTGAAGTCAGATACGGGTATGTGAAGTCAGATACGGGTCTGGGTTCCTCTTTACCCTCCCTTCTCCCCCTCCTCCCACTAAAGACTGGATCAAGAGCTCAGGACACCACTGCAGGGTGCATAAATGTGGTATTACTTATTCAACACTTGTTCCAAGTTGGTTCATAGGAGAGGCAGAATGTGCATGGAGGAAGGATGGAGAAGATCACTGAGACGGGCTTAATCTCATCAACACTGTCTGGTGCAAATCAGCTTTGAGCCAACTTTCATACCCCATACAGCCAAAACCTCAGAATTAAGCAGGGCCACCCCCCTTGGAAGGAGCTTTCAATCATAAGCAGGTCATCAAAGAATTCCTCCGAATCTCACAAGTATCTCCTGAGAGGTACTCTAGCATCCCCTTTCTTCCACCTTATAATGTTTCCAGTAAGACAGGGTGCCCTTCTGGCCACCCCTCAGTCCGTTTCTGCCTGCTTTTTTAGTGCCCGTGAGGATCACATCGAGCATTAGCCTCGACCCACTGAAAGTGACTATACTAGGGCTGTACTTAGTTCTAGATTGATTACACCAAACACTTGTACAAGGCAGGTACAACAGCCTTCACAACACCAAATCTTACATGATCTAGATCCTTCCAAGCAGGAGAGATCAGAATAGTATGAAACCAATTACCTCAGACGATTAAGAAGGCTTATCTCATTTATCTTTTTTAACAAGATAAAAAAATCTGCTTTCATTCAAGTTGCATCTTGAAGCATACCTCGTGTGAGTATTTTGGCATTTCTCTTGAATTATTTCAGCAACTGAGGGGCAGTACTCTTTGAGTTTTCCAATCACCTCCTGGAGTTTCTTCCAACTCCCTTCATTGCTCTCAGCTTCATCTTGAAGAGTCTAGGAGGACAGAGCAGGTATGTCAACTTCAGAATGAACTGGCCTCATCCAGAGACACTTGCCACTATATCACAGTAATGTTAACATTCAAACCATAATAGGACAGCCATAAATTATTACAAATGTGAAGAAGAAAACCAAGAAGGTATTCTTTCGAGGCTAGAACTTAAAATTGTATACTTAAAAAAAAAAACAAAACAAAACCTTTAAATTGTGAAATAATATGAACATGAAAGATGAACAAAAATTCACAGTATGTATTTACAAAGTCTCACTCATTGGGTTCATGTAATTCATTTTGAAATTTCAAGTTATACTTCTGATGCTGCTGTTTAAATACTGTTTCATGTTTCTCTGTGGAAAACATAACAGCAATTGTGTCCACACCTATGCTTTCTTCCACTGGAGGTTTTCTGCACTGTGCCAAGATCTGGTTAATTTACCTGAAGGTTCTGCACCTGGCACCTTAAGGCCTCTAATGATAAAATAACGGGCTTGCTGTGTTCCATGCAGTACCAGAATCGGACTGTCATCATATTCACTTCATCATAGAGTTTATCATAAATTTTCCACTCCTGTAAAACAGACTGCATGGAGGTCTTGAGCTCATTGACCTATACAAATAAAGCAGAAACATATTTAGGAAATCATCAACAAGAGGCTCGCTCACCTTTGTTTTTCTCTTCTAAAGACTCTACCACTGTATCCAAGTTAGGTATTTTAATTTCAGAGCAGAGCTTTGATAATTCACTGAAGGTAGGTAAATGAACAAGAAGTATCAAAGAAGGTTAAGATTTAGAATAGTGAATGGACAAGAGCGCTGAGACCAGAAGGATCAGCATCAAGAGAGTTCAGCCTACAGAGGGGTAGACCAGGGAAGAAACACTGAGTGAGGAATCAGAATCTGAGATTTCACATTTCAGTGACCCCCTATTAACTTTCTGACCTTGGGCAAGGTATTTAATCCTTAAGTCTGCTTTTTCATCCACAGAACAGATAAAAGAAAACATAAAGAAGCAGTGTTTGTGAAAATGCTCTGAAAACTATAAAGCATTATAAATGTAAAGGGTTACCTGGGTTAACTGGCACTTAAGTCTGGAGGCATAAACTGAAGGGGAACATGTTCGGTCAAAATGATGTGCAAGTGCAAAGTGGGAAGAAATACAGTGGTGGCTGTATTTTTTCTTTCAATGTGTTTTGATGATTATGAAAAGTTGAAATTTGAAGCATTTACGTTATTCCTGATACAACTGAGACTATGTAAGTGCAATAATTTTTATGTATTATGTAGAGAAGAACACTTATATCGCAACAATAAAAAAGACAACCAACTGAAAAATGGACAAGGGATTGAATAGACATCTCTCTAAAGAATATATACAATTGACCAACAAGCATATGAAAAGACACACAACATCCACAGTCATTAGAGAAATACAAATCAAAACCACAAGTTACCACTTCATATCCACTAGAATGGCTGTACTCAAAGTTCAGTAAAAACTAATGTTGGCAAGACCAGGGAAACATTGGAACCCTCATACATTGTGATGAAAACATAAAGGTGTGCAGTCTCTATGGTCATATTTGGCAGTCCCTGAGAAAAGTTAAATGCTGTATAGAGTTACCATATGACCCACTGATTCTACCCAAGAGAACTGAAAACATACATTTATGGAAAAAACCTACACACAGTCTCAGCAGTGTAGGAGGTTTCAATGTCTTCATATCCCTGTCAACATTTGTTACTCCATCCTTTTATTACAGGTATCCTTCTGAGGCCTGAAGCATTTTGAGGCTAAGAACCATTTATTTTCTTGTTTATCACCCTTGGCAGTGATCATAGTGCCTCACAAAAGATATGTTAACAAATGACCCACAGAAGATATGTTAAGCTCATCCCTACTTTCCTGCCTGAGTTCTGGGGGAGGAATGAGGCTGAAGGTTACCTATGGATTTCATTTATAGAGGTTACTCCCAGTTCTCTCTTGAAACAAATGGTTGAAAGTAGATTTTAGTAAATGACAAATAATCCACAATAAGGACCCTCTGGGAAACAAGGACACATTTATAATAGGTTACTGTTTATAGCCTCTCCCTCCAACTGTGGGGAGATGTCAAAGTTGAAGAGTCTGAGGATGGCTGTCCTTTTTCTCTTGGTGCTCTTCTCCTGGAAGGGGTAAATGCAGACTTTGACATGCCTTTGATACAATCAGCAGATGCCTTCCACACTCTTCTATGCTTTCTCTTCACCACATGTCACTTCTCCCCACCTCTGGAGCTTTTCCTATGCTGACCATGCTTCCAGCTTAACAGAGCCTACACGGGACAGAACCACCCCCCTCCCTGGGTATCTCCCTGGGAGTGGGCAATCTGAGGTGCTTCTTCATGGCTGTTCCTGTATGTCTGACCAGCAGACAATGCCAGCTCTCTGCAGGGTTTGGGGGGTAGGCTGGAGACACTTTTGAGTGTGTGAGTGTATCAGACAAAACAAAGATAACCAAGTGAACTTCAAGCTTGCCAAGGATGTGGGAATTTGGTGATTTTGCCTCTAATTATCCAGTGAAGGCGGGGGAACCCCATGAGATTTGAAATATGTTTCTCTACTTCACTTCAGTATTTTTCTCAGCAATTTTTCAGTTTTTGGTATAAACAAGTATTCACCAATAAAAAGCAAATAAGATAAAAGAAGGATATCTGAAAAGAAATGGTTCACTTAGAATGAATTCTAGTACCTGGTTCACAACATTGTTTCTCTTTTGAAACAGCTCATCAATTTTGGATGCTGTGTCTTCCAACAATGGCATTGTCCCACTCTCCAAAGTCAGGTAATTTTGTCTCAACTCATCCAATGCTTTGGATTTAATTGCAAGCTGATTTTCAATATCCTGGAAAGGCCAGAGGAAAAAGGTTTTCATATGTGCAATATTGCAAAATAATTAATAAGGGTAAGATATAGGAGTTTGCACTTTTCAAGTAAAAATGCCATTAGAATATATAATAAAATAACATTACACAAAAGACATTTTAATCATATGCCACTCTTCAATTTTTACAATGAAATTTTACAATATGAATTTACACAATTACAGGATGAATTTTTACAAGTATTTCAGTTATTATGTGGATCTAGACTTTAGAAGAATCTAGGTAGCAAGCCTTATCATCATGGAATAGTAGAAAGAGTCTAGGAGATATAGTCTCCATTCCATATCTGCCCTATACTGGCTGTTGGACCAAGCATCAAGTCATCAAACCCCCAACCTGCGTTTCCTCATCTGGAAAATGGTGATGACATCCCAGGCATGAATAACTTGGAACTCCAGTGAAACCAGGGTGGCCTGCTGGGGGTGCTGTAGGACTGAGTTTCAGTCGGGAGTTGTCTACGAGGAAATGGCAACCCATTCCAGAATTCTTGACTGGAAAATCTCATGGACAGAGGAGCCTGGCAGGCTACCGTCCATGGGGTCGCAAGAGCTGGACAAGACACAGCCACTGAACAGCAACAAAGTGGCAATGGCTAGTGGGTAGTCAGAAACAGGATATGACCGTTTGAAAATGAACACCGCCATGTGGAGGTGTTGCCACCCATATTCTATCGAGTATTGTTTTGTAACCTTCTAAGTAGAGGTTAACCTTCCTCCCAACAGTGGGGAGTGTCATGTCTTCGTGTAGACGGTGCAGAAGCCAAAGAACCTGGGGACAGCTCCCAAGAGGGGTGACACAACCAGGGCAGTGAGGAGGAAGGTGAAGGGCCTTAAAGACTGAGTGACCCGGAGAATGATGACTGGATGAAAAAGGGCACAGCCAACATGTTCCAGTCCGAATGGGATGTAGACTTGGTTTCCAAGGGGAAAAGCACCCCTTCTAGAACACATTACACCGTAGGTAAAAGAAAACCATTTTCCTCTGAAGAAACAGAATGAAATAATAAAAATCATGGAGACCAAAATAATTTTGTAGATAAATTAATAAAAACACAAATATTAGAAAACATCTAAATAAAAATTCACTTGCAACTTTTTTTTTTCTTCTAATTTTGGCCACACCATGCGGCCTGTGGGATCTCAGTTCTCCTACCAGGGAGTCAACCTGGGCCACAGCAGAGAAAGAATCCCAACCATTGGACTGCAAGGGACCTCCCAACATTTTTTTCTTAGGAATAACATTCAAATCTCTTAAGAACCACAATAACCATGAAAATATCTTTTTCTGCTCATCAAAAAAAATATATATATATATATATATAGCACTTTGCAATTCTGTAAAACACATGGACACGTCTCTATTTTATATAAGAAAGTAAGGACCTGGGGGTTGGAGGAGAACCCTCAGAAACTGCAGCAGCTTGAGCTGCTCCCTAGGGGAGGACAGGGAGCTAATAGCCTGAGCTGTGCACCTTCTCACCTGAAAATCCAGGAGCGTCTTCTGTACCGAGATCACACTTTCAGGTTTTTGTAAAGTTTTCAGTCTTTCCTCTTGGGCTTCCATCCAGTTGTTCAGAATCTGTATTTTGTTTTCATTCTCAGTGATACTTTCCAAAAGTTGTTCTAAATGTTGTATCTACCAGTTATGAATAAGAAAATAAAAGTTTCTTATTTTCAACTACATGCTTTAAAATGTGAATGTCATGATACTTTTAAGAGGATACTTTCGTTTCCTCTCATATTTCTAACATTTTGCATAAGATTTCCCCATAATTTTTGGAATAAAGATTCATAAACCAGGAAATAAGAATTACAATCTCCTTTTAAAAAAAATCTGACATTTGAAATGAAAGCTAACCTGCTAAGAATACTGGCTGTTCTGGAGTGCCACAGTATCTTTGGGGAACCGACTCATGTTGCTAACACTCAATATTTTTTCACTGCATCATCTATTGATATACGTAAAGGTTAAGAAAAAATTTTTTCCGGACTCTCTTTATTAGATTCACTTAAAAACTGTCAGTGTAAAGAATATCACAAATAATGCATCAACTTAATAAAGTAGTATTTTTTCAGCCTGTGATTCTTCTCAATTCTAATGCTCACAGTGTTTATTAGGTTACAATCACAGCGTATATGAAGTTTAATACTCCTTTTCATATGCCACTGGCACTTGCTGTGTCATGACTTGCATTCAGTTAAAAGGCTGCCCGATATCTCATCCAATGGACACCATATGATTATTAACATTTCTCTCAAGTTGGAAATTCAAGCAGTCTACATTTTTCACCAGAATAAGTAATGTTGAATTGAACACTTTGTGCACATATCTGTTCCTTTTCGAAGGACTATCTACTTTAGATAAATGTATAAGAAGTGGATTGCTGTTTTAAGAAGTAAGATGATTATTATGGTTCTTGAAATTTTCTGAAGGCTTTCCAAAAGGGTATTGAAGCCATTAGCTGCAATGCATGAATGTGAAAGCTTTGGGCTTTTATCTTTATCTTGTTCTAGTTTAGTAAGCGTATAATATTATTAATGTTTATTTCAGCAGTCAAAGCTGTAACCTTTCCATGTTTATTTGCTAATTATAATTTTCTCTTTTGTAAATTATCTGTTCATGTTCTTTGTTCATTCATGTACTTAAACTTAACTGTATAAATCTATTTGTTCGCATTTTCTACACAACAAAGAAATCAACAAATTTCACTATTATATAGGAATATTAAATATTTTCCCAAGAGTAAGTTTCCTTAGTCTTTTCAGTCATGGAGTAAAAATCTAACAAGAAGTCATATACATTTTTCTTCCTTTTCATAGTCCTTCTAAAGCTGAAATAGCTTTGCTGCTTTTGAACATCTACTTTCAAAGAAAATGTCAAAACCTCTGACCATTTAGTAGCCTCATGCAATACTTCACATCTTCTTAAATAACATGTCTCCTCTTCACTTGCCTAACTCAATTTCCCACCAAGATACCACAAAGAAATATTAAAAACTATTTCCCACTCTTAAATGCACTAATGGAGAATGCTGAAGCTCTGGATTTAAAAGGGGCTAGAATTGAGATGATTATTAGGTTTGACTGTAAGTTAACCACACAAATGTCCATTTATTTATTTATTTTTAGTTTATTCATTTATTTTTGGCCACTCTGTGTAGCATGCGAGATTTTAATTCCCTGACAAGGAATTGGATCTGCATTCCCTGCAGTGGAAGCACGGACTCATAACCACTGGACCACCAGGGAAGACTCATAAATGTCTTTTTAAATTTTTCAGACAGTGGAATTTTGCAAAGGCCAAATCATACATCAAACTGTGACCATGAGCTCACCTTGCCATTCAGGGCTCCGTGGACCTGCTGCCACTGGCAGTTCATCTCTCCCAGGTGCTCTGCAAACTCTGTTCTCTCATAGCGCTTACTTTCTACATCACAGGTGCTTAACTGAAGTAATGACTGGTTTACAAAGTCCACTATCCATTGTTTATAGTCCATTTCCATTCTAAACTCCTAAAACAAAGAAAACAAACTTGAACCACCAATGCCTCAGCTGAAGTAGGTTAGAGGAACTGGACCTCCTCTTTGTTGTGCTGTAAAGGGCCCCAGGCTGCCACTGGGTCATCAGGGGGCACCTGTCTGGACTTACATTTTACCCCTCCCCAACCCCACCCGGTCTGCTTTGAGTGGAGAGCCTTATTGGGAATTACACATTTCAGGAACAGAAAGACTCATGGCTTTCAAGCAGACCGAAAAGTCAAAGATGGCACCATGAATGGTAGTTGCATCATAGGAACCAAAATCAAGACCCAGGATCTGACAAGGGGTTCCTGTAAGAGACTTCCTGAGAGCTACAGTGGAATTCAGAGTCATCCTGTGGGCTCATAGAAATGACCAGATGGGAAGCCTAAAGTTAAAACTCTCTCAGAAAACCAAGGACACCTTTAAGGAACTCGGACAGTTTAGGCAGCTTCTCTCTTCCCCTGAGGACTGTCTAGGGAGCCTCCGAGTTTGGATGACTTTAAGTTCTAGAGCAATCCTAAACCCTCCTAGGGCCAAACATGTTTCTTTCAAGCCTAATACTTGTTGGGTTTATCCTGGCAAGTTCGAGCACCTCCTTTGGAGACATCTAGGGCGAAAACCAAGTTATGTGATAGGCTGCTAGGGCCTGTGAGAAAAATACACATAGTCCCTCTACAGATTCTACTTTTCACTGAAGTTAGGATGGGATAGGAGTTAAAAAGAAAATCCTTACTAATATCTTGGTTTGTGGTTAGGCCATCTATTTTCTGCCTGTCCTAAATCACTTCAGTTGTGTCTGACTGTTTGCGACCCTATGGACTGCAGCCTGCCAGGCTTCTCTGTCATTGGGATTCTTCAGGCAAGAACAATGGAATGGGTTGACATTTCCTTCTTCTCCAAGGGATCTTCCTGACCCAGGGATTGAACCCACATCTCCTATGTCTCATGCACTGGCGGGCAGGTTCTTTATTGGACCAGAGGCTAGATCTGTTAGCCTATGAGGTCTTGGAAAGCAATGACCAGAGTCTTCATTCATCTCTGTGTTCCTAGTGGCAAACATCTTGCTGGCACACAATAAGTATTTGCATGTGGCTTGTTAAATGTTAGTTAAATCTACTTGAAATCGAATATCATGGAGAAGTCCACATTCCTATCTATTTGTAGAAGGATATCAAGTTTTCCTTACGCATTCTCTTACCCAAGGAACATTTACTTGATGCCAGTTATTGTGCTAGGTGTGCTGTTTTGGGGGAGGTAAAGGAGAAGGCCCTGCTCTCAAGAAGTGAAATCAATGTGGGGAGATGGCCAAGTAAGGAAACATTGGGTTGGCCAAAAAGTTCACTCCAGTTTTTCCATAAGATGTGATAGAAAAACTGGACAAACTTTTTGGCCAACTCAATAATTACAATACCGGGTGATAGGAACTATTGATAGCACCATGCAGACACCTAATCCTGGAAAGTAAACTGATCTGGCTGAGAGAGTCAGATTTCCAAATGAGGACACACTTGAACTGACTCTGGAAGGATGACTAAGAAGATTCCTATGGCTAAAAGTGGGACGTTAGAATTCCTAGGCTGAAAGTACAGCACATACAAAAACATGAGTGGGAGAGCCCCAGGGGCAGTGGAGGGACCACAAAGGACTTGGCTCAGGCAGAGTTCAGGGTTTACGTGGAAAAATGAAGAGATGAGGAAAAGGAAAAGAGAGGCCAGAACCAGTTGAAATCCTGGATTCTGTATTGGCTACCAAAAGCATCTGGGCAGGATAAGAGCAAGTATACTAACTTCTCTCTTTAGAATCACCCACCATCCCATTACCCACGGATAGAATCAGCTTTTCTAAATTATATTCTACATGTCTCTTTGTTCAGTATTTCTTTTCTGACAGATTTGCCTTCTTTATTTCATGAAATGGCTTCTGGCTTTTTTGGGATAATTACCTTGTACTTCTGAAGAAGACTTTTAACTTGAGATGCAGAACTCAGTGAATGCTCGGAGTCTTCATCTTTAGTTTGATGTTCCACATTGTTCATCCAGTCAATCATTTCCATGATTGCTTTACGAGATGGCAATTTCTCCATCTGAAGCTGCAAAAACAAAATGATTTCCATTTAATTACCTGCAGTTAACAAAATGAATCAGGGCATCACTGAAGATGATATCTAGTTTGATAAAAGGTCATGCCACATAATTATGCAGGTTACTCACGAAAACAAACCCAGCATTCAAGCTCAGAATAAGTGACCCCAAAACAATGACAACAACCTTCATATAAACTAACACAGTGGTGCAGATAAACTGGGAAATAAAGTAATTAAGCCTGATTTCTCTCTTAAAAAAGATCCCACTGGAGAAGAGTCCAGTAATTAAGACCTATATTCAGTGGTGCCAGAGAAAAAAAAGGTGGTGTCAATGAAAATTATTGAGTCAGAGAAATGATTTTAAAAGAGTTGTGCATTAACAAATGGATGCTAATTCAAACGCTGGGTCTTTGAATACTTACCTGGTGAAGTTTTTCTTGGATGTCTGGAAGTTGAGTTATGAGCACTGTCCATTTTTGTTCAAATTGTGCCAAAGAAGCTCTCAGTGTTGCCGTATCAGCTTCCTTCAGGTGAAGGAGTTGGTTCCCAGTACTTAGAACTGCAGTCTTCAAGGAGGACTTTTCATCAACTTCCTTTGAAAACTCCTAAAAGCCAACAGTTTTAAAACTTTAGAAACTTTTAAGGGCTTCCCTGATAGTCCAGAATCTGCCTGCCAATGCAGGGGACACGGGTTCAATGCCTGATCTGGAGAGATTCCACACACTGCAGCTACTGAGCCCAGGCACCCTAGGGCTTGTGCTCTGCAACAAGAGAAGCCACCCTAGTGAGCAGCCTGCACACCACACTGGAGAGCAGCCCCTGATTGCCACAACCAGAGAAAGCCCAGGCACACTGATGGAGAGCTGGCACAGCCAAAATCACATAATGAAATGATAGAAAGAGAAACTTTTCATATGCAAATATGGCATGGAGTAATTAAGAATAACTGATTAGAGTTCAAAGCTAAATAACTGAATTCAAAGAGTAAATATTTATATGTATATGTGTGTACGTATACAGGCACTCACACATATATGCACACACACATCTTCCCTAAATGTCAGGCATTAGATATATGGCGGGGAACAAAAGAGATGAAATTCTTACCCCTTGAGAGACTTACAATCTAATGGATTACTGTTTTTAAAAATAGCCAAATCATTTCAACTTTAAAAGAAACTATGGAACACAGCACAAAGTTCATGCTAAGTGAATTAAATGCAGCAAGTTTTTAACTAAAATATTTGAAAATATTCCTGTGTACTTATAAGCTTTTTTCAAGCCTATTTAAGAAATATTTTCATTTTAACATCAAAATGAGTGAGAACTGCAAAATATGAAAAGTGGAGAAAAGACTAAGAGAAAAGACAAACAGGTCTCGGAAGTAAAATTTATATTACAAAAGTTACTACTCTTTCTTAAAAAAAAAAAAAAGACCTTAAAACAATAGAACAATAACATTTTAGTAGAAATATCAGTTCTGTAAGAACAATTTAAAACCCTGTATTTTTATTAACATTTATGAATTGATTATCTTGTGAGCTTTTGGGACAGAGCTGGTGGGAGAGATATTTTCTGCACTTATGAAACATGTTGCATGTCAGAGTAAGTTTTAAATTTATATATATTTTATAGGGCAAATTAAAAAATATATCTTATCAGTATTATAAACATATAAATCAACAGTATAAACCAATAGTTCTAAGTCTGAAGAATACAGCTGCTATTAGCCTAAGTCTTACTCCTTATCCACACATTAGGGTTATGGAGACAAAATACATCAACTCTCATAATTTTTCCCTGCTACGTACAGCCAACCAATAATTATTCAAGCATATTCTATTATAACTTACAAAAAAATTGTTTATGTTGCTTCTGATTGTGTCCAGGTCCTGAGATACATTGAGGGACTGCTCTTTCCAATAGTTCAGAGTTTGCTGAGAAGACTCCAACCACTTGGTTAACTGATCTGAATCTCTGTTATAACTAGAGGAGCAAAGCGAGAGAGAAAGGAAATAAGAAATAGTATGCAACAGCCGCATATTTTCTTCTGTTTCACTGTATAATTTCTTGTGTTGACCAACCCTGGTATTCAGAAAAAAATCATGATTTTTTTTAAAGGATTATATACCCTGTTTCATTCCAGGCCCCAAATCTGATGCTTCTGTCATTTTCTATGATTCTATAATGACTAATCAAGAACAAAGAGGCATTTTAAAGTCTAAAATATTCTTTTAAAAATTTATGATAGCTATACCAAAATAAACCCACAGGTAAGGAAAGAGATTATTTTTATTCATCAAATGGTCGCTACAGATTTGTGTACAATAAAAACATAACCAACATTTATTTATTATAAGCTGTATTACTATAAGCTGTTATTATTTATTATAAGCTATATAACAGCAAACTCCTATTCATTGGATGCCAATATATTTGATACAATGAAAATATCCAAGCAAAATGCTGTCCCTCTGGTAAACTTCTAAACTTCTTTAGCTTAAGACAGCCCCCTAAGAGGCAGGGAAGAGAATCAGGTTAAACATTCTATGTTTTCTATCTTCCTCAAGGGGTTCAAGAGTGAAATAAGTTGGACAGAGAAAGCCAAATAGCATATGATAATCACTTACATGAAGATTCTAAAATACGATAAAAATGAACTCATTCACAAAATAGAAACAGACTCAGAGACATAGGAAACAACTTATGATTACCAAAGGGGAAAGAGGGGGAAGGATAAATTAGGGGTTTGAGATTAACATAAATACAATACTATTAATATATATAAAATAGATAAACAATAAGATCCTACTGTATAGCACAGGAAACTATATTCATTATCCTATAGTAAACCATAATGGAAAAGACTATGAAAAAGAACACATACATATATTACTGAATCACTTTGCTATATACCAGAAATCAAACACAGCATTGTAAATCAAGTTTGCTTCATAAAAAAAAGTTTATAAAAGATTTGAGTTATTAAAGCAGAAAAAAATTCTTTGAAGAACTCCAAAGACTTTTTCCAAACTATTCCATTACCAAAAATTATTTTTAAGATTTAAAAAAAATTTGGAAGAGTGTAGGAAAGAGCAATATCATGGCATAAAGGTTAACATGTATATAATTTTATAACATGACTCCTAGCTTCCATAGAAAACTGATTACACATTATCCTGAGTCCTATGAACCAACATCAGAGACTCCAAATTCCATTTAGCCTGGAAGAGGGACCCAGCTACCTTAGATGGTCAAAAATTGTATCACAGAGGGATGACATGTGGAATGCGGTTGACTACAGAACCCTTCTGAGGTCTTATTCCACAGCAAAACCTGACACCAATCAATCCCTAAGAAAACATACCTGAGCAGATGCTTGAGAAGCGTTTGTAGTCTGTGTAGTTCATGATCAATTTTTCTGTTTAGGGACAACCACTGCTCTTCCAGTTTTGCAATCTGGCCCTCTAGTTCAGGACAGTTCATGGATGCAACCAGCTGTTTACCTTCATTCAGAGTCTGGTAAAGCCGGGCATGCTTCTCATCCATGTTTCTTTTTATTTGCTAATAAAAATAAAGTCATAGATTGAATTACTTAAATCAGCCAGTCAACTCACAAATATCTCATGAAAAACCTACAGTTGAGGCTACTGAAGAAATAATAACACACAGTCAATATGGAAACCAGTTTGGAGGTTCCTCAAAAAACTCAAGAGAGAGTGATCCAGCAATTCCACTTCTGGGCATATTATCACTGGAAAAAAATTATACTTCTGGGCAAATCCTTGGGCAAAACTAGACTTCTGGGCATATCCCTGGACAAAACTATAATGGGGAGAAGATATGTTTCCCCTATGTTCATAGTAGCATTGTTCATAACAGCCAAAACATGGAAACAACCTAAATGTCCATCGACAGACAAATGGATAAAGAAGATGTGGTACATATATACAATGGGATATTACTCAGCCATAAAAAAGAATGAAATAATGCTAACTGCAGCAACATGGATGCAACTAGAGATAATCATACTAAGTGAAGTAAGAAAGAGAAAGACAAATACCATGTATCACTTATATGTGGATCTAAAATATAGCATATATGAACCTATGTACAAAACAGAAACAGAGTCACAGACATAGAGAATAGACCTGTGGTTGACAAGAGGGACAGGGTAGAAAGAGAAAGATAGATTGGGAGTTTGGGATTGGCAGATGCAAATTATCATATTTAGAATGGATAAACAAGGTCCTAATGTATAGCACAGGGAACTATATTCAGTACCCTGTGATAGATACCATAATGGAAAAAATATATATATTAAAAAAATGTATATATGTATGTAACACTTTGCTGTACAGCAGAGACTGGCACAATATTGTAAACCAACTATACTTCAATTAAAAAAAAAAGAAACAACAATACTTTCCTAACCCTCAAGACTCTCGCAATCTGGCTGAGCATAATTAATGGATTATTATCTTTCATGATGAGACTGCCTAGTGCATTTCTCCTGCATGGATTTATACATACAATAGAAAATGAAAATTCACAGATTTAGAACCGATCATTTAATTCTTTCACCCAGAAACTAAAACGGTGACAGTCTTGCACAGAGGGTTTGTGTGCCCTAAGGATTACTCTGAAAATCAAGACATTTTACAGAGAAATCAGGATTTCCTGCAACTCTGGGAAAACAGGAAGATCTATTATAGCAAGCTTCTTTAGAAGAGGCTGTTCTCCTGGATTCTCCTCCACTGCTGTCCCCACTAGCCCTCAAATATCCATCCAGTCAGCTGCCCTAATTTCCGTTCTCTTGTCTGGGCCCCTGGAAGCATTTTACCTTGTGGGCTAGGTAGGTAGGGGTTATTCTTTAGACCCAAATAGTAGGGGGAAAAGTTCATTTTGAGATTCTTCTGAATATAAGGATTCAGGAGGGATAAAAAAAGAGGACTTCAGAAGAATAAATTAAAACAGTACACTGCTAATTCAATTTCATGAAAAGAAAAATAAAATTCTTCAAAACTGCAAATACAATGATCCCCTGAGGAGAACTCTCTAAAGGCAATTATCTCCTGCAGTTGGGTTCAGCTTAATGACATATCCTGACAGTTACTTAAATTTAATCTTAAAAAATAAATTATGGTCAAAACAGATCATTTGCTATTTCCAATTATGCCTTTAAAAATTATTAAAAATTCTACCTCTAGTTGAATTTTTAATCCCTTTCAACCACTCTAGTTGCAAATCCCTCTTCCTGCTTGAGTCTGCAGGCTAGAATAAACTGTTCAATGTTAGTTTAAAAAAATAAATGGTTCTAATTTTCTAAGCCTTCAGTGCAAGACACTTCATCTTCAGAGCAGCTCTGAGAAGTTTTAATTTCCTCATTTTGTCCCTGACAGTCAGGCTGCACCAGTCACTTGGCCCATAAGGTGACAACCAGCACTGAACACGGCCTGTTCAACTCCAGAGGTCATACAGCTGACTGACCCTATATTCCCAGCCCACCGATGTCCCCCAGTCAAGATATATACAAACTTCCCCATGACATAGAAGATTGATAACAACCCTATGACCGCTGTCAGTGAGATGGGCTTCACTAGATAATCTGTCTTCTTTTAGTCTGGCAGATGTATTTAAAAGTCTTAGAACAATTCTATCATTTTTTAGAATATTTCAAGCTTAACAGAAACACAGGTTATAGTTTAAGGCAAGGGTCCCTAACTCCTGGATGTAAAGGCTGAAGATCTGAGGTGGAGCTGATGTAATACTAATAGAAATAAAGTGCACAATAAATATTATGTGCTTGAATCATCTTGAAACCATCTCCTCACCCAGTCTGTGGAAAAACTGTCTTCCATGAAACTGGTCCCTGGTGCCAAAAATGTTGGGGACCACTAGTTTAAGGTATACAGCTACTCTTGGAGAAATAATCAAGGTTCTATCAAGTTGGCTAACGTGAACTATTTCTTAATCCCATGAGGTTTAAAAACTATATTTTCTACTGCGTTCTCTCAGCTGTTCAGATGGCAACTTCTGCACCCCTAGGCTAACAAAGAATTAAAGAGCAGCTTCTTGTCCCAGAAGACTCAGATTTATGTTTACGTTTGGTTCAACATGTGAAGATGGTGAAGAGATCAATCGAAACTTTCAAGACATCTAGAGAGCATAACACTACAGCATTCCAGCCTCTGGAAAGTGCTCCCTGTAGGAGCTTAAGTGCCTCCAAGGAATGGTGGTAGCCTGCCAAGTAATTCACGTTTTCATTTTTCATCCAGTCTGGTCAGGCAACAAACCTGCTTTTGAAGCTTTAAAGTGGATATTTGATAGCACACACACACAACCAGATGCTGACCACATACATTCTAAAGAAAAGACTAAGCATTTCAAGTTTCTGTCGAAAATATTTAGAACCTGTTCTTGTATTGTAGATCACATTCTCAATGCCACTTGAAAACCATGCTGAGGTTGTATCCTTTCTATGGCATTGAAACTGAGACACAGAGACTTCGATCATAACAATACCAAACATTACACAAGAAAAAATTTCAAGTCTGAAGTCTCTTTATAATGCTGGTGGCAGGTAACAGATTGTTGTTTTCCTCATAGGCTCTGTCCAATCAGGGCTTCACTTGTCATAAGACTAAAAATATGTTCAGAGGCCCAGAGTTTGCAAAGTTCTTCTCATACTTTAGCTCATGTCCACACCTGCTGACATCCACCTCTGGAGACAGGTAGAAAAAGCTTGATTACCTACATTCTCTAGATAAAGACAATGAACCTTAGGGACAGAAGCTGACAAAGTGCTAAATGGGAGTAACGTTAAGCACACCCTAACGACCCTACGTCAGGCACATGGTTACAAAGAGAAACCCACAGGCAAATCTGCAGTTCTCCCAAACACGTCTCACTGTGAGTTGTTTGAGGAACATTTCATTTCAATTCAAGTCATTCACCTTCAAAATCAAGTACTTTAGTCAAAACACAATAAAAACACGAAGTGCTTCAGACCATGACTTTGATGGTTTAAGTGGAAGCAAAATACCTGGTAATATGAAATCCTTTCCACTAATCTTTCCTCCGTCTCTTCTACCAAACTCACAGAGGGCAAGGTAGACATCAGAATTTCCAGGTCCTTTTCAAGAGATGCGTAGTTTTCATCAAATTCTTCCCATTTCTAGAGAATTAAGAACACACGATCACCAGGGGGCTTAGTTCCAGAAAGGGACAAAATTAATCTCCCAAACAAAAATGAACTCTGAGACCGTACAACATTAAAGCACAGATTCCAGGAGTTTCTGAGATATAACCCACCCTAATGAGAGCTCAGCATCTGGTGGGAAACAATTCCACTTTCACTGCTGTGTGGAAAAGGTTTTAAAAAATCCAGGTGGTACTAGGGTTTTATGTTTGGTCAAAATCAGTAGGGAATAATAGGATTAAGTTAAAATGATACTCTCAGCGTAGCCTCTGTGGAGATCTCAGAAGACTTTTATTACTTGGAAAGGAAGGTGCTAACTTTTAAAGTTTTTCAACAGAAGCTCATGTTAGGCTATTCCCAACACTCCCTGCTCCAACTCTCAGCCCACTGAATATGACCCAACCCATTACCCTAGCATGCCATTCAAAGAAGTGGTTTGAGAGGCTATGAGCTTACACTTCAGCAGGGGAGTACTACTGCCTTCACCAGTCTGCCAGGTCCTAGCACTCTGTTTCCAGAGAATCCCACCTCTAGGGCCTTAATCCTCAACAGAGCTGACTTATGGACACAAAATACTACCTGCTGGAAAATGAACCACTTCACTAATTCTCATACCGAGCGAAACAGTGGGTCACCTGAAAGTTAGGGACACTCACTGGATTCACGGAGTCTTTTTCTTTTTTTAAACTTAACTCATAATTTATTTGGCTGTGCTGCATGGCATGTAGGATTTTAGTTTTCTGACTAAGGATTGAGCCTGTGTCCCCTACCTTGGAAGCCCAGAGTCTTAAACCACTGAACCATGAGGGAAGTCATTCAAGGAGTCTTTTTCTTTTTTTTTTTTCCTCCCTTTTATTGTTTTTTGCCATACAATGCCATGATACCACCATGGGTTTACATATGCTCCCCTTCCAGAAACCCCCCCCCCCCCCCCCTCCTCCCTCCCCCCCGGGAAATCTCGATGCACCAGCCCCGAGAACCAATCCTGGGCTGGCGATTTCTTTTTCTTTTTTTAAACACCATGAACTATTACTATAAATACCAACTTGACATACTATTAGAAAATTTTATTAGCATAAAATAATACCATATCTTATCATCACATTAAAAAGTTGAGTATTTCTCTATTTTATGTACTAATGTCCACCATGTTTAAGAAGTTAAAGGTGGAAAAAAAACCTTAAAACTGAGAAAGAGCTTTATGTAAGCTAACTTTTTTAATTGAATCAGGACAGGACTGGCATAAATCTACTTCAGCAACAGAACATCTGGGCTTGTCCTCTTTGTTTTCAGAACCACTGATGTTTCATGAAATGATCTCATTCAAGACCTCAAAGTGCTTCCCATTTTGTTTCTTTGTACACAGCCCTTGAAGGTAGAAAAATGCTGTACCATCCCTAACTGACGTATAGGAAATCTCAGCTAATATTTCACTGGGGAGCAGCAGTAGGAGCTGGAACAGGATTCTATATTCCTCATTTCTAGTTCCCACTTACCTACTGCTTAATAATAACCAGATACTTGTTTTCGAACCTAGAGGTGGTGGTTGAAAATCCAGAATTCCTGGCTTAAGTACAAAATTTATGACAGCCACATACCTGCAGTAAACTCTGTAACTTTATTCCATATTGGTGTGACTTTTCTTCTAGCAATTTAACTTCTTTGACTTGTTCTGCCCCAAATGTTTCTTTCTTTTGCATTAAAGAAGGAAGCATTTTGTTGGAATATGTTTGGATCAAAAGCATGTCAGCAACAAGCTTCTGGAAAAAAAGCTGTGAAATGAGATGTTGACATTTATTTACTTTCACACTGTGAAAAGCCTTAAAATTCAAGTTTTTTCAACATGTTATACTGTCATATTTACTTTCTAATCTGAAATTCCAGGACAGCCATGTAGAGTCAAATTCATGAGAAAACAAAACAAAAATTGCCTGTGTATCCAGAGTCATCAAGTACTAATTGAATTTTAACAAATCACATTGAAAAATAATCCCTGGTAGTATTTTCCCCAAAACTATCAATATTAAAGGGCAAATATTGATAATTAGCAATTAAAATTTCCAGTGAGATCTTCCTAGATCAGAAATTACAAGTTTTAAGAAACTTTTTTTAATCAAAAAGTAGATGCTGATTTGGCTGATTGGTTTTAAGACAATAAATTGGATGGATAGATGTGTGAGCCCAAGAAATTCACATCACATATTCAATAGCCAGGGGTTTCTAAACTTTGGTTCTAACTTCTACTCAATACAATGGTTAAATAAAGGACATTTCTCGATGGGGTTCTATTGGGATTCTGGTTGGTCAAAGCTCCTGGAATAGCACTTAAAGACTTTTAAAGACAAAGGCTTTCCTTCACATGGTTCACCATTTAGAGTCAGCTGCCCCCTCTAGTTATTGTGGGGGGCCTCTTATTAGGTGAATCCCTTTTCTTATTCCTTGAAAGGGATACATAAAAGGGTCTACCATAAGGTTTGAGACACTGTATATATCAGTTAATATATTTTCTCCTCTTCCCCTCCATTCTCTATACAATATTTACCTTTGAATTTTTCTTAAAGCCTACTTATCAAAAACCTGGACTTCAGCTTGTTGAAGGCAGGAATTGTATCTTACACATTTATTATCAGCACTTAAATTACTACATATCTCTTGTTGGTTATCATGAGGTTTTGTTTAATGAAATGCATGGAAAGCAAAAGGATTTACTGTAGCATTACACTACAGATACATTTGTAATTTATTTATTTCTTTTGATTTCAGTTTTCAGCAAGGTCTTTGCTAACTTCCTGAATTCAACTTCCTCTATTAAATGCTCTTAAAGTGTGTATCCCAATTTCACTTATAAATTTGTTTGAATCACTCCTTGACAAAAATGTCTTCTCAATCAACTAAAAGCTCCATAAATGTTAGGAATTGTGCCTATTTTGACTCACAATTATATTCTTAGAGTTTAGCAGAGTTCCTGGTACATGGTATAATAGATGTTTGTTTGAAGAATGAAGGAATGATGCATATTTCACCAAGGAAGCACATGTATGCTCTCTGCTCACACTCAGAATAACGTACAGTCTATGAAAAGGTGATCTGACCCATGTATCTTACCTTGTGATTTTGTATTTTAGCCTGTAGGGCAACTTTACTTTTGGTTTGTTGTAAGTGGTCATGAGCAAGCTTTTCCTTTCCGATAGTCACCAGTTCCACCATGCCTTGCAACAAAGCATCTTGCTGGCTCTCGGTGATGAAAGGGCTGCTGAGCTCTGTGTACCTGGCTCTCAGGATTCCCCACGTACTGTCAAGGACATCCTGAAAAGAAAGAGCAGGTGTGCACAAACATTTCCACCCAGCCGTGAAAATAACCCAAATAAAGAACATATCTAAATTTCCATGGAGAGCTTCCCAGGTGGCTCAGTGGTCAAGAATCCACCTGCCAATGCTGGAGATGCAGGAGATAGGGGCCCTGGGTCAGGAAAATCCCCTAGAGAAAGGAATGGCAACCCACTCATATTCTTGCCTGGGAAATCCCTTGGACAGAGGAGACCGGTGGGCCACAGTCCATGGGGTCACAAAGAGCTGGACAAGACTGAGTGACTGAGCACACCGTGCACAGATTTCCTTGGTAGAAGAAAAATGCCTAACTCTTTATAATCATAGTAATTTATGGGTTGAATATTTTCTGCTCAGACATACCTCTAATTTGTAAACCTCTTGGAGTAGAACATAAGGTAAATGAAGCCTCTCTCCTTCATCTCTTAGTTTTGCCACTCGGCTCTCAGAGTTCTGCAGCTCTACTGTATGTGCATCCACTTTCTAAAGAGAGAGACAACACAAAAAGATAAAACCCTTTAATAAGTCAGGAGTATACAGTCACTTAAAAAGAATTAAACAATACAGAAAAAAACTAGGGGAAAAATGAAAGTGCCACTTCTCCTCCGTCCTCTCCAGTTCTCCCCAAAGATCCACAGTTGACGGTCTATTTCTAATGTAGTCAAAGCATGTACTGAGAAGAGGTGTACAGGCATATCCTGAAATGCACTGGATTGCACACGTCATTGGCGTCTACAGTTTGCATGCCTTACTTATCAGCTCCTCAGCATCTAGTCACAGCAGGACAAACTAATCTAGAGCCTTTTAAAAAGACACGGTAAGGCTGCTCACTGCTTTAGCAACAGTCGGCTCTAAATGGACTTTTGGGCTATTTACAGTCTTTTAATTCAAGCCGTGCTGCCAGATCCCTCCTTGAATAGTCATACACATATTTATATTTATGCACTTGTCTTATTTCTTCAGGATAAGTGCAAACCCAAAATGTAGAGCCGTGGCCTGAACACACTAGGTCCATTGACACTTGCTGTACAAGTGAATGGAGCTGCTGGACGAAGAGCATTTAGATTTACGATTTTGATATGCAGCCAAATGATCTCTAGATGCTGGAGTAGTCAACACATTTCTCCATACCCTTCCCAACACTGCTCAGACTTGTATTTTAGGGAGTGATTCACGAGCACAGGAGACTCATGGAGCTTGTGCAGACTTATGGAATCTTTTATGCAGGAGATTCTCTGGTTCCCAGTTAAGTCAGTTTGAATTATTTTCACTTGATTACCTGAAGCTGTTCATCAATAGTCTGGCCACTAATTTCATTCAAAGATTGTTGCAAAGATGCCTTATTCTTAACAAGTTGATCATATAATCGCTTTATTTCATTCTGTATAAAAAGATAAATGCAGGAAACAGTGAGAATCTCATTTAGAGCTTTGGAACCTTTTAACAAATTTAGCTGTCCTTCAATTTCTGAGCTATCAGAAATTTCAAACATATGTCAAAATAGGGGAACCTCTGCGTTGCCATCATCCATCAGCCTTAACAATTACTGATGACTTGTGGCTGGTCGTCTCTCTCCTGCCCCCTCCCCTGAGCTTTCTTGACTGCTCCTGACTTCCCTTCCCTCAGATTATTTTGAAGCAAGTCCAAGATATCATCTTACTTTATTAGTACATATTTCAGTATATATCTCTAAATGACAAAGATTTCTCCCTTTAAAAATATCACAAATCAATAATAATTCCTTAGCATGATGAACTACGCAGGCAAGGTTCACATTTCCCTAATTGCCCATATTTTCTCCTTTCGGTTTGCTTGAATTGGGATCTAAATGAGGTCCAATAGGTGCAGTGGATTCATGTGTCTTAACTCTCTCATAATCTGCTGGCCCCCTGCCCATCTCTCTTTTTTGTTTCTGGGATTTTTTGTGTGTGTGTGGGGAGGGAGACAGTAATAGAAAAAAAAACAAGCTACCTATTCTGTGCAGCTTGCCCCTGCCTCTATACGGCTGACTGCACTCCCTTGGCACCGCCTACCATTTCCTTCCCTTGTGTCTATATGACTCGGATTCTAGAGACTTGATCAGATTCAGGTTTGATTTTACAGGGACGACTCCTTCCTAAGTAGTAGTGTGCTTCACTTCCTTTTCATTAGGCAGTTTCCAGCAGCTTCCTAACTAGTCCACCTGCCTCGTCTCTGCTCCAACCCTCATCAGACAACTGCCAGCTGGATCCGGAAGCATACACAGACGGTAATACCTTTGTTCAAAGATTTTAACAGCCCCTCCTTACCTAGGAACCCTCCCAGGTGACACTTTTAGTGGTTGAATGTCATACAAGAATGAAGCATTACTTTAGCTCGACCTAACAAATTCATACCTGAGATTTTGGAAAGGACCTCCTTTTCAAATGGTCTCCAGCCATGAGCGGCTGAACTAACTTAAGGACCTTCATAGACAGAGTCTCACTGCTTTCCTTAGCAATTCCCTCTCGTGAATGCCTCTGGGTAGAGGAACGAATGAAGACGGGAGGTCCGTGCGGTCACCTGACACTGTGCCAAGGCAGCCCAGCGCCCAGACTTGTACCTGATAACTGCGGGTATAGTCGAGGCCAGCTTTCAGGGCCTTGCTCCTAGAGGCAGCAGTAGCCTGGGTGTGCTCCAGGTAGACTTGGAGGCTATCAAAACAGTCAAGGAACTGGCTGGCGTTCTTGCCAGGCCAAGTCATGGCTTTTGAAAGATCACTCTTCTTGTCACTCATAGCTAAGTGAAGTTTTTTCAACTCAAGAGCCAGTGTCTGCAAAGTGGAGAGGAAGAAAGACACCGTGAACAAGTTCTGACCTTAAGAGAGGCTTCAGTTCTGGTTAACCAGTGGGCTGCCTCCAGTAACAGCCAACACACGTGCTTGCTTGATGGATGCTCCCTACCTCGTAGTACACCTGCTGGGTGCCAACATCCCCTCTGAAGAGCCCAGGTGTCTGCAGCATCTCCTCCACACTGCCCAGGCACTGAACGAGGGTCTGAAACAGTCCAAATAACTTCTTATCCAGATTTGTGTATGTTTCTTCTGACATGTTTTCCTGAATCAAGAGAAGAAAAGGAAAAACAGAAATCACTAAGATTCCTTGCCGTCCTAAGCCTATATTTTCCCTGGTTTCCATTATAGTTTACCATTCATTTTATTTTATTTTTTTAATAATTAGTCATTTCAAATACTTTGTGAACTAGGTAGCAGAATAAATAAAATTAAGATGTTAACTCTGAGAGAAAGAAGAAACTCAGTGTTAGGTATTGAGTTGACTACTGAATAGAATTAAAAAGTAAATCAAAAGATGGACTTCTTTAGTGGGGCTGTCCAGCTGGAAGTGTGAAAGTGAAAGTGTTAGTCATTCAGTTGTGTCCAGCTCTTTGTGTCCCATGGAGTGTAGCCCACCAGGTTCCTCTGTTCATGGAATTCTCCAGGCAAGAACACTGGAGCAGGTTGCCATGTCCTTCTCCAGGGGATCTTCCTGACCCAGGGATCGAACCCAGGTCTCCTGCATTGCAGGCAATTCTTTACTGTCAGAGCCACCAGGGAAGTGTGGTCCCAGATAAATCATACTACCCCTCTTTCCACTGTTCTCTGCCTCCCACATTTTAATGTAAGAGAAATTGGGTTAATGACATCAAGGATGGCCTGAAGAAAGAAGTCAAGAAACTTGAAGGGATCCATTAGAAAGAGGTACAGTATCTTAAAGACAGGAATGGTACAGCATGGTGACTGTAAGTAAATTAGGAGCCTGCCAAACCTATTAATCACCCAGTGTGGACTGTTTGCTACTGTCTTCTTTGATGGATACCTAAGCTATCCAGCGCACCATCTCAGTGTTAAGCCTGCTCAAGGTTGGAAGCCCTGCTGTACTCCCTCCCTCCATCTCTCCTCAGCCTTGCAATCCCAGAGCCCCACTGCAGACAGTACTAATAGGTCATGATCCTTGTTTCTGCCGGTCCTAGACTCAGGTTCAGAAGCCCGTGTACATGGTGTTCTATGTAGCCACTACCAAATTTACCAGAGTCAGTAACAGAGATAAATTCTATTTGCAATTCTAGGACTCCTTCAATTGTGCATACTATTATTTGTTCAGTAAGGAAAATTATGGGCTTCCCAGGTGGCTCAGTGGTAAAGAATTTGCCTGCCAACGCTGGAGATGCAGGTTCGATCCCTAGGTTGGAAGATTCCCTAAAGGAGGAAATGGCAATCCAATCCAGTATTCTTGTCTGAGAAATCCCATGAATAGAGGAGCCTGATAGGCTACAGTCCATGAGGTTGCAAAACAGTTATACACAGCCTGGTGACTGCACACCCCCTGCATGCTGGCTCTGAGGGTATGTTGAAGAATCCACCAAAGAAAATTATGACCAATTTACAGTATCACATTTCCCTTTATTTTTGTTATTGCAATGAGGAAAATATATATACTAGATAGCTTCTACCTGTGCCTGAAGATTATTTGCTTCTTGACGCAGGTCTTCAAGCTGGGTGGTGTAAGTTTTCAGCTCTTCAGTTGCTGGGTATCTAAAGTTATACACACTCACACTGGGTAGAACACTCATATTTGTGGTAACCTATATTTGAAAAAGGGAAATACTATTATGAAGAATTTGAGATCCTATTAATGCAAAACATCAAAAATGCCTTAACATGCTATCATCTGAGTTTATCTTCTTGGTAAGTATTTTGGTCTATCTTGTCATTTAAAACAAAAAAATGATTTAATTAAAATTTAAATATTTTGGACAGCTTTGAAAAGTCATAACAGGCTTTACTTAAACACTTGAGGCTCTATTTAGATTAAAAAATAAAAACAAGGGAAAAGACACTACAATTTGAAAAATAGAGTAAAACCACTAATCTTTCAATATGTAGCCAGGCTACTGGACTTTCACAGTTAGCTCTTTCTTTCCCTGTTTACTGGCATGCTCCTAGCACACAGCCAACTCTTAAATAGTATACAGTAACCTCCAGGGGCAGATCTTCATCTTGATTGGTTATTGAAAAGCCAAATTAGTACTGAAAATGAGCTGTGACTTCAGAAGGGGGAATGACTCAGAGTAAATTTCTTTGCCAAATTGGAAAACTAACATATAAAGGAACAGGACGGGATGGTAGATACACTCTGCTGGGGTGGGAGAGTGGAGAAAGAGGGATGGCATTCTATTCCTGGAAAAAGAACAACATCCAGGTTATAGCATGTATGACAAGGAGAAACCAAGGCTAAAGTCCTCCTGATGAATTCAGTTCAACTTTAACTGGTCAAATAAGGTTCTTCACAGAATAGAAGAGAACTGAAAAAGTTCCCACCACACTGGGAAATTGGGAAACCACTTGTAACCATTGCCCGGGTAGTTTGAGTGCAAAACTGAAGGCACAAGCTTGACTGCTGGGAGCAACAGCGCTATTCTGCTCATGGGCTCCCTGTTTAGAGAGACATGCATCAGTAGCTGGCACAGTATGACAAAGATCATAACGGCAAAGATAAGGCATCATAAGGTGTGTTGGCGAGAATACCTATAGACGGGTACCATCAGCATAGGGACCAGCACACTACAGATTTCAAATAATCTTTTTATGAATAAATGACACTCATATAGCACTATATCATTTTAAAGTGTTTTCTTTAAAACATATATTATTCATTCCTTGATTCATTCAACATATAGTAACCAAGACTTTATGATGTTCCAGTTACTGCTCCAGGCATTCAAATGTGAACCAGGCAGACATGGTCTCTCTTCTCATGCTGTCTAGTGGGGAATACAGACAAATAAGCAGGGGTACAGTTTAGTAAGAGCTATGAGCAGGGAAGCCCACGGTGCTACAGAAGCAAAAACAGAAGTGCAGATTTCCAGAAAGATGAAAAGAGGATAGCCAAGTATGAAAATCCATGTGGCATCTTTGCTTTCTAAAAATAAATTGTTTTCTGAAAATAATGCAGAACACACATGTGTGTTTAATAAATGCTTGTTGGCTTTTCAAAGGTAAACACATTTATTTACACTGTGTGTACATACACACTGACCTGGGGCTGTACAAGTGGAGGAAGAGGGAGCCTTATTTTTGATGAGAGTTCATGGTGTAAATATTGCCACTTATCTCCACTTTGGCCCTGGGTTGACAAGATCAAGTCTGGAGCATCATTTTTGGGGCTAGATGTCTCACTGCTTTTAAAGGAAAACAAAAGGTAAAAAGAATAATCAGTGTACAAAAATGATATTACATCCAGACAGTGTTTTATAAGTGATATTAAGAGAAACACTCTTAATTCTCCCAACTACAAAACTACTGAATGTCCAATTCTTTAAAAATATTTTACCTTGCAGATGATGTCTGAGTTGTATCTTTATCATGCTGGCAATACTGGGGCCATGTTTTGTTAGCATTAAATTCTATGAATTTGATTAAATCTTTCTGTTCCATTGGTTTTAACTCCAAAACCTGTAATTGAATAAGATTTAAATGGTCCAATCAATCAAGGTTTTCATTTAGGACACAAGGGTCTCTTCCGTTGAGCTCATCAGATTTGAAGCCACTTCCTAAATCATTATTTACTATCTCTTGTTCTTGTTAATATTTATTTTTCAAAAACTTATTTAAAATATTTAGACAACGATCAAGCATTTTTTAACATAATACTACACACAGGGAAAATCACCCCAAAAATACAAACACATTTTGAAATAGGGAAAGAAGTGCTGCAGTTGCAGAGGTATATTCCTGCTTGGTTTAAGATGCAAAGCAGCCAAGTTCAAGTGTCCTCAATGGTAGCAGATGAAAGCAAAGTAGATACTGCAACAAATGCTCAAAACTCAGACCTGCTGTACACACAGGAATACCTACACATCACGCTTTCTATTCAGTGATGTAAGAAAACACTCCAGTGGCCTTTCAGTATTTATTTTAGCTCAGTGGGAAATTCCATATAGAACTTTATTCTTGTCCTTATAACTATTGGGGGCTGAAAGTACCTGTTGCTGCTGGAAATCTTTTTGTCTGCTGAATTGTGGCCTTTCGGTAACAACAGATTCAAATTCAGAAAGGTTATCTGGCTGGAGAACTTTCTGATGCTCTGAAGATTTCTTTAGTGTGGTAGAATGCTGCAAAACATTTTATGATGGCAGACTATGTAAAATGGTGACCCATTCAATTCTAATAATGCGACTACACAAGGAAAAGGTTTATATGAAGTAAATGACTGTATTTTGTTAATTACAATAATTACATACTACAATTTAATGTACTCATTTCATAGCAACTTCAAAAACCACTACATTTAATGAAGTGGTCATTTTATCACTTCCTCAATTTAATTCATCCAATGAACTAGTAAAAGCCAGGAAATCTATTGTCCTTTTTTCTTGAGAACAAAGTGAAATAAATATCAAAAAGAGACATAGCATTAAGCTTATGAACTCAAATTTCCCCTATGTCTGAAACATAAGTAGATTTTCTAAGAAAGAGAACATATTAGGATAAAAGGGGTTCTATACAGCATATCCATAGCCAATCTTATTTCTGTGAATAGAAGTCCTTTAAGTAGAAACCACCATCTCATTAAGAATGGCTGCAAATTTTACATAGTAAGAGTCTACTCATAGGATGCACGTTTGCATTTATATACACAGAATGCTTTTAAAAGTCATAAGAATACTTTAACTGTATGATACTTTGATCAGTAGATATAAATATTTGTAAATGGAAAACAAAACTACCTGTGAAACAGGTTTTTGTGTTTCTGATGTTAAATTTTAAGCATGTCTATAAAGGCTTCATTTTTCTAGTCAACTATAATTACACAGTTCCTTTCAAATACAAAGTTCCTTTAAAATTTATGATGAAAGGTTGCATAGATCTCATTATCAGCAAGAACAACAATCAACCCAGTCAAATCAACCCTAATCAAAGCAACACGATCACTAACAACAACCTAGATGAGAAAACTACACAGCAAAATGAAACCAATGACAAAAGCCAGGGTACTCAAAGTTTTGAGAGCACAATTCTTTTTCACTTACTGTAATTCCTCTGTAGTTGTTTCCTTACCTGCACCCAGAGTTCCTTCCTGATGGATATGCCTCTATTTACATACATGTCTACACACAGTCATATTTTACCTGGTCCTCACTGTATTTCTCTTGAAGCATCACTTGGACTTTTTCCAAATTGCATTTCACAGTTTTCAGTTTCAAGGAAAGTGCTTCAGCCTCCTGTTGAGTGGCTCCACTGTCTCCCAGGCCCTGATCTTTGCAGTTCTCTAACAGAGAGGCCACCTTGTGTTCAATCTCTGTAAGCATAGCCTAGGAAATAAAATCATTTCATTAATCATAGTTGTGGTCTCAAACAAGTGTTACACTCCAAAATAAGTTAGTCTCACTGCCTCTACACCTGAGTGTATATAAGAAGTTCCAGAAACACAGGTTGATAGGGACATTGTGGGGGAAAAAAAACCAACTTCCACATAATTCCTATGTTTTTCAGTAGGGGTTTAGCCAAACCAACTCCAAATTGGGTGTGAATAAATAAACTAAATTGCTTGTATCACAATCTAAAACAAGTGATGCTATATTCCCCTTAAATAACAGAGCTGAACACGTCCAGTAGAGTATAGTGGTTAGGACCACAGACACTAGGACTAGAACTTCATAGCTGGGAAGATTTGGGCACTTTACATTGGGTACATATGGGTGTACCTCTAGTTATCTGTAAAATGGGGATCATAACAGAACTTACCTCCCAGGGTCACTTGAGAAGCTAGAGTTAAATCCATATACTTTGGCCAGTGCTTGATATGTAGTCTGTGCCTACTGTTATTCCTTCCTACCTTATTCCTAAACTTTTCCTGTTGCAATCCAAGTGCTGAGTAGTAATTTTAAAACAGACTTCCACAGAACCCTTGGAAAATTCTTTCCTTTGCTCTTTTCTTGTCTTTCTCAAGCCAAATAAGCTCCCCAAATATCAGAAGACGATTACAGGAAGACATAACTTGGAACCTAAAACACTTAGTCATTGATACCACTGGTCAATTTACACCAGTGTCTAAAAATAAATTGGGAGGATGAAGTAAGTTTCCCAGTAAGTCGTCGTCATTGTTTTCTTCTTTAAGAGATCAGATCTGCTCTCTCCTTGGGCTCTGGAGCCGCAAAAGTCATCCCAACTGGCTGGGCACACGATTGTAGCAGCAGAAGAATGTAGAATCAGACACATTCTAATACTGGAATTGCTTGTGCTAGACTCGTGTGTGCTAAGAACAAGTTCAATTCTTTGAGAGAAACTTAAGGAAAAACTTAAAACAAATTTTCAATAACGTAATTATAATTTCTCATCCAAGTAAACTACTGCTATCCTCTGAATATACTCTTCTAAGCTTAAACAGTGTCTGCTTATAGATTTTAAAGTGGCTGAAAACAAATTTACTATAAGTTTGTGCTTTTTGTCCACTTAGCTATTTTATGTATACATTTCATGGATCTACATATATATGCTTCATGATATCTATTTTAATAGCTGCATATTACTACTCTATGATTCTCTCCATCTCCTTATTGTTAAGCCTATTATTGTTTCCAGTGCTTCATTTTTGTAATCAATGCAGCCGTAAATATTCTTCTCCTTTTAGGGTTACTTTCAGAAGATAAACTTAAAGTAATGGGATTAACAGGTCAAAGAAGATGGACATTTTATCTGCTAACAGCTCACTTCCCCAAATGCTGAACCAATCAGGCAGACATTAGCGGATCTATTTCTCCAGAGTTATCCTGGATGACATAATTTTTGTCAAGGTAATGCAGGAACAAAACAACAGCTGTTTTGACTCATGGGTCTTTAATAATCAAGGCTGAACATTTCTTCTCAATATTAAGTTACAGAATAAAATTTTTTCTTGACTGATCTGTTTGTTCCTGTCCTTGGATGTTTCCCCTCTGGGAACTTAATGTTTTTACAGAGCACTGTAAGCTTTTTTATATGTTTCAGTATTAAAGTATATATGCCATGATGTTATATAAATGAGCCAGAGCTGGCCCCTGGATATGGATCCATATGTTGTTTATTTCTTCACGGCAGAAATATTAGTTCATATTTCACCAGTGCCAGACTCAAAACTGGGCCCTGCATATCTAGTCACGGTTAAGACAAACTCTGGAGCTCTAAAGACTCCAGCCTCTGCTTCCTTCAGATTCTCTGACATCATCTAGACACGCAGCCCCTCTGGATTCTCTAACCCCTAGGAGTTCCCTCCTCTTCTCCCCTTCTGGGTGGTGGCCCCACACCGACTCCTTGCCAAAGCCTCTGGAAGGTCTGGCAGACTTCCCAGTCCCTCCAGATGCCCCGAAACGCGGCCCAAGTAACGCTCACTGCGCGCGACTGCCACCTTGCGGTCATGTCTTTTCCCCGCGCAGCCCCCGCATTTCTAAACTCACAAGAGGCCCAAGGACCAGATTCCAGCAATGATCAAGGACGTGGCGATGGGGTCTACCCAGTCAGCAGGCCCCTCAGTTGGCACACGGCTCCTGAAAGGCCCTAAGTGGTCTCAACATCTGGAAAACCGAAGGCTCAGGTCAGAGGAGCACTGCTGTGCCGACTTACACTGTCTCCTCCAGACTTTGCTGCGCGCCTCACCAGTCAGGCCTCCTGGGAGAGCCTGTATCTGAGTGAACCCAACCCCTGGGAGCTGACTTTTGGGGTGAGAGGTGCTGAGGTGCCCAAGGAAGGAGGTCAGCTTGCCTGGCTGGGTCCGGGGCGTAGTAAGACTGTGGGTCTGAATGGAAAGGGGAGGAGCGCCGGCCTCGGGCCAAGGAGGGCCATGTGCCCAGCCCCACATAGTGGGGTGGAGCTCCCAGTGGACGGGCCAGGAGTTTGAGGCACTCTGAGAGGAAGTCCTGGTCCCTGGACACCGCTGTGAATGAGCCAATCAGGTGGCGATGTCAGGCCAAGGTGGGTGTGAGTGCCTTTGAGGGAGGTGCCTTGGCTGAGCTCTGAGGACAGCAATGTCAGTCTCGCCCCTCCCTGGAGGGATCCAGAGATCCCAACCTTTGGGCTGTGCCAGAAAAGCTTCCTCAAAATGACTCCAGGCAAGGAAGTTTACATTCTTGCCCCTCCCCAGACAAGGGTGCCTGTGTTCAGTCACTCAGTCATGTCCCTCTCTGTGACACCGTGGTCTGTAGCCAACCAGGCTCCTCTGTCCATGAAATTTTGCAGGCAAGAATACTGGAGTGGGTTGTCATTTCCGCCTCCAGAGGATCTTCCCAACCCAGCGATTGAACCCACGACTCCCACATTTCTTGCAACGTCGGGCAGGTGTTTTTACTGCTAGCGCCACCAAGCCAGCAAGAGTAGGAGCATTCATAGTAAAATGACAGCAAAGCCCTTTTCTGCTGTCTCTGTAACCCTGCAAATCAGGATATTCAGTTTCATTTCTGATTAATGAAAATTCAAAAAACTGAATATTATGAATAAAACTAGTATTTGCTGAGCCCTTTATATATACTTTATTCTCCAGACACTGATTTAGATACTTTATCTCATTTAATTCTGACAAAGTCTTAGGAGATGACCTATTTGAGGAAAGTGAAGTGAGAGGTAACTCCCCCCAGTTCACAGTTAATGTGACCAGATTTAAACTCTAGATTCTGAGATCTTCTCCACTACTACCTCCCCAAATAACTCTGCTTACATAAATTACTTCAAAGAATTATCCTGAGAACAAAAAGTTGAGGCCAAAACAAACACAGGGGTCAGAGCAACAGGAAGAATCACACTGTTGCCTTCAGAGAAATTCATCTACTCGTGATTGGTGAAGAGACAGGCCATGAACTCAGATTCAGCAGCCTTACCTGGCACCCTACCAACTGCTGTTCCACCACCTGTTGCATGTCCGCGTCTAACGTTTCCGGCTCAAATGCCACGTTGGCTTGGTGCAGCCACAGCTCCAGCTCAGCCACCTGATTCTTGCAGACATGGAGGACTTCCGCAGGCTCGGGCCTCACTTTCTCCACTGTGGCCTCAAAAGCTCCTTGTTCGTCCGAAAGGCCGGTAGCTGCAGCCTTGATGGGAGGTGTGGCACCCTATGATAAATCCAAAGATAATCCAGCAGTGAAAGACTAGGAGTCCAAAATACTCAGCTTCGGACTTGTAAAGACCTGTAAACTTACAGTATTTCCCCCCAGTTAAAAGAAAAACAAATAGATAAGGGCAGAAGACATAAAAACAAAAAGAAACGAAGAAGGCACCTCCACAGGCATAGCACCGATCATGTGACCTGGCGGCCCAGGTTTCCAAGCAGCCAATCTGCATGGACACAGGCACAGAGTTCCTGGGCACAGAGGACGCAAACAGGCTGGCAGTTCATTAGACGGTGGGTCCCAGGAGACAGGTGAGTGTGCGCGAGAGGGTGTGCATGTGGGTGTGTGTTGGAAACACCGCAGTGAATTGGCCAGTGTTTCAAGTTGCGTGACACATGATTAAGCAATGCTTATGTTGCTGTGCCCTCTGTTCAAACAGGAAAAAAAAGATCTTTACACACTGGCGCGGACACAAGGAAAATGTATGAATACTTCACACTTTTAACTTAACATCTTAAGTGGTTAAGATTACAAAATAGTTTGGCTTTCCCTCCCCCCTGCTATTACTTATCTTTTTCTAATAAAAATAGCTTGAGTCAAGTGATAAGCTTCATTGGGGTAATTTGGAAGCTTTTGTCACATTCTTCACTCTCTAAAGTTACTTTTCAGCTTCTAGATACCATAAATATTACTATGTTAAGGAAGGGATGCTTACAGTATAGTATAAAGAAAGCAGGATGTGTTTGATATGTTCTTTTTATATTGAAACCACTAGGTTGTTTATCAATCCCATAGAAAAATTTCTCCCAGGTACCAAGTGAAAGTATTCTGGTAGATATATGATAGATACTTCCAATTTGGAGGCAAAAGATGAACTGATACAGGTATTCGCTTCCCACATCTTTTTCCAGAATACTGAAACAGTATTATTGACCTTCCTAGAGGAATTTTTTTAGGAATAAAGATTTATGTTTTGCTCTACCAAATTAATGATATCTATTCGGGGCGTCCCAAGTGACTCAGTGGTAAACAATCCACCTGCCCATGTGGACAGACGATACTGGCAAGTTACAGTCCATGGGGTCGCAAAAGAGTAGGACATGACCGAGAGACTAAACAACAACATGAACATTTTATTCATTCTGATTATAATGAAATGACAGTGTTTTCTATAGAAGGCTTTGCTAACTACATCTCAGCATCTAACAAAGCATAATTTTGGCCAACTGAGAAACGGGAGTTGCTCACAAATATATACCCTATCTCAACTCAAATGCCTATTTCCTAATACTTATGGAATTTTGTTTAAACATAGAACTTTCACACACAGTAGAAGCAGACAAAGTTGGTAAGTGGTAACAAAAATATGCAGGATATGAAAATACCACTCATTTCCACACACACTCTGATGGGAATTATAAGAGCTGGTTCAACAGAAGGGTCCTCTGAGTTGTCCTCATTCCCCTTGACCATCTCTTTACTTCACAAATGCCTGCCCTTTCTGCCAAAATGCTATTTCTCCCCTGCTTTAATCAGGGTTTTCTTTAAGAATCACCTTCCTAAGGAAGTCTTCCCAGTACCATGTTTTCTCTATAGCTCATACACAGTCAGATCTATATTTAGATTAACCCATTTGAATTTTCTTTTTTAATTCTGATCTTTAAAAAAGCAACTCATATGTGAGTTTACTGTCAGACATCAATTTCTAGTCATCTGATTGCTTCCTAGTTTTCAGATTTTTTCAGATATTGTTATATCTCAGTGGCAAAGATTTTGTGATCCTTTTTGTCACCTGAGATAACAATCTGTTAATAGTGATTAATTGACTAATTAATCTGCAATAAGAGATTTACCATCTGCCTTCCCTATTTATTCAAAAACATTATTTGAGCACCTACAACTGCCACAGATGTTAAAAAAGAATGACAAAATTGAGTTTCTTTGCTTTCTCTAACTCACTGAATTAATGAGGAAATATGGAAGCCAGAGCACTAATCTTGGTTTTATTTGCTAGTTATTTGAACCTGGAAAGAATCCAAAAGTAATGGAAGACAAAAAGATTATCTGTATCAGTAGAAGTTCAATAGTTGAAGGTGGTCTGGGAAACTCGCCAGGAATCAGTTCACATCTTTTTATAGCCAAAGAAATCCAAGTGGGTTTAATGTTTAATCAGTTCACACCCCTCCCATCCCACCACCTTGCTTCTGAGAAACTCAGGCCCAGACATAAATTACTTGCCCAAGGTCACACAGTTATAAGATCCTTTAATTCTGAGTCTACATTTTTTCCCACAGTAGTCTACCTGCTGAGTATCTTCTTCAAATGATAACCCCAAATTTAAAAACTAGAAATTATTTTAATCATATTTTATAACTGTACATTTTGGAGGGCTAAAAAAAGCATGACCACAAATATGTCTTGTTAGAGAATTATACAATTAAGCATTGATAATACCCAATCTTTTACTGGGTTCTAGAGCTCAGCTACTGTGCTAAGACTATCTCATATTTTATGCCACAAGCCCATTATTCCCAGTGTACAGATGAGGAAACTGAGGCTTAGAGAAGTTATTCAAACTGCCTACAGTCACTGGATTCAATCCTAGACCCAGGATTCAATCTGTGATTTCGTTATGCCTGGGGTCTACAAGTCCATATTTTTGACATAATTCTGTCAACCCTCTGGCATTCAAGTTAGCCTCTCAGCCAATGAATGTGATAGTGCTTGATTTCTGTACAACACATCACTGATCTGAGTACCAGGATCCAGTTAAAATGCAAACGAATTTTCTGGCTGAAACAATATTTCATGCCAAAATACCAAACCGTTAAATACTTCGTCATCAATTCTACAAATATCTGCACACACTGCCCCTTTTTATAAAATGCAAAACTGCCTAGCTAAAGTGCCTAGCATGCTAAGTTGCTTCAGTTGTGTCTGACTCTTTGCCATCCCAGGGACTATAGCCCACCAGGCTCTTTTGTCCATAGGATTTTTCAGATAAGAATACTGGAGTGGGTTGCCATTTCCTTCTCCAGGGGATCTTCTGGACCCAAGGGTCAAACCCGTGTCTCTTACATCTCCAGAAATGGCAGGCGGGTTCTTTACCACTAGTGTCACCTGGGAAGCCCCAAAAGTGAAGGATCTGCCCTTCTCTGAGGCTCGAACTCAGGACAGTCAGGTTATGAGACTGATGTGCTGCCTACTGTGCTAAGAGGGAAGATTTAGGTAAAGCACCTGACCTAAAGGCATTTGCACAAATACTAAATATGCTGCTGGGATGGTGTAGTGGCAGCTTATTTGGTGAGGCCAAATCTGCCTCAGTTTTACATCTTTAAATGCTAAATATTCAAATTAGGAAGGCAGACTGGAATATTCTGAGTCTGCCTCCTTACTCCTCCATTTACTAACTATACTTTTACACCCTGAATTTTGATTTTTCTTTTTGTAGATGCATGGTACATGTTAACCTAACTTATTTAATCTGAGGATTAGAGAGCAAACACAAATGCCTTTACTGTAATAGGTAGTTAATTAACATTCACTCTCCTCCACTTCTGTCACCCCCATAAGTTGTATCTACAAAAAAAATGAGGGGATACTAATGGAAAGGCTGGTTCACCCTGACAACTGGCGAGCAAGTAAAAAGTCTTTAACTGCTCTGTACCACGCTTAGTCTCCATGTAAATATCTGATGGCAAATCTTCCAGTTCTCCAGTGGGGCTACACCCATGCAGGTGTTAAAGTTCACAAAGACCTCGTGGTCGGTAATACAAAATATTGCAAAACACAAGAGCCTGTCATCTCCGGGCGCGAGTCCAGGTATTTGGGCAGATGGCTCATCAGCAACAGGGGCCTACCTCTGGTATTCGGTTGGGGCTCAGGGAAAATTCTGGGCCTGGCTCGGTGCTCAGCAGGCCTGGTTCAAGAACCTGTGCCATGGAACTATCACATGAGCTTATTTTCCCATCTGCCTCCTGTAAAGAAAAGAATCAGAGGTTCAGAAAATTTCCTGCCCTGAAGCCATACAAGTCCTTCCCGCACCTGCTCATTTTACAAATCACCTGCTTACAAAAATGTCTAGACTAGTCAGGTACATTGAGGGAAAACATTCAACTTCTTCAAGTTTATCTTTATTTGAAGAGTTAAATCTCCAAAGCTCTGTGGTTAATGAGGAACACATAAGAAATCCAGAGAATTAGGTATTTAAATGAATTATTATGAGAGTTAAACTTCAATAAGATTATGTGATAAAAGTCCTATTTCCAATAATGGAGGAAAGATGAAACTTTAAAATTCGGGAACAACTATCTTATCCAGGCACTTCATGAAAAACATAACCAAATCTCATTGCTAACAATGAATTCCAATTGTATCTAATATTTAAATGTAAAAGATACACCATAAAGATTCTTGAAGAAAATAAGAGTGAACCTATTTCCATTCTAACAGTGGGAAGGGATTTTTTTTTTTTTATGCAGTATACATTTTATTACTTTGTACTAATACATTCTCATATTACAAAGGCAATTTAATGGAAGAATGTTTCTTTTGATATTTGAATAATCCGAAAGAACACAAACAGAACTGCACATTAAAAAACTCATTTGGATAACAAAAGACAAGTTTAACAACAACCAAAAAATCTTCCTTTCTTACAGGTGGACATCGAAGTGGATCTAATTCGGTTTTCTTTTTAACAGCCTCCAAAGACAAAAGCATCTTAAAATCTAATTAAAATGAATAAAAAATTGGTTTATTAAACTACTGGTCTCCGGCACCATTTTCTGTTTTCTGTTGCTTTGATGGAGGTTCTTCTTTGTCTGTTTCCTCTCTTGCTCTTTTTACTGTTCCAGATGCACCATTTTCATCACGTTCTTCATAACTATCAAATTTAGTTTTCTTGCCCTGAAACTGTACTTTTCCTTTAGCAGACCCAGCCTGGGCAGCTTTATTTCCCTTTCCTTTTCCTTTAAATCTGCGACCTTTTGACTTCCATTTGTTTAGAGATTCCTGTTGATCTTCTATTATTTTTTTCAGTGCTTCTTTTTCCACATCGCCTTCTAATACTTCCCAGGTGACTTCTTTGTTCCTTAGTTGTAGGTTACCATTATTGGCCTCTTTTGCTTTATCCAGTGCTTCCTTAGCTTTTTCTTTAAATAGAATTATTCCCTCTTTGGCTCCTCTGACAAAGTGTATCCATTTTATTTCACCATGATTTGAGAAAAGGGTGTGCAAATCTTATCTACACGTCTGATCATCTAAGTCTCCTGAAAATTTCAGCAAGCAGCCAATCTTTTCTTCTAGAGATTTCATTTCAGCATTTTCTGCTAGCTTTTGTTTTTCTTCTTGCTCTTGTTTAGCTCGTAATTTAGCTTCCATTTTATTTTGCTTTCTTTCTTCATTTTTTTTGGTGAAGTAATCTTCCTTGAAAAGGATTAGCAGGTCTGTGTCTTTGTATTTCTGGCCAGGGGTCTCGACAAACTTTTTAGCTGATTCAATACTATCAAATACAGCAAATATTGAACCCTTAAATGCTTTGTGCAACGTTCTTCTCATCTGAATATTTAGTACTTGACCTTTATCTTCTAACCATTCTTTTATGTCATCAAGAACTGCATCAGTTGGGAAGCCTTTTATATAAACAGATCTGTTTTTTACATCATTTTTATACTCATCAGTCACTTCAGGGAGGGGTTTGCTTGGAGATCTTCTAATTTTAGTTTTATCTTCACTTATTTCCATGAGTTCTGCCTTTGATTTGCTCAGGGCCTCTACTATAACATTAAAGTCTGTCGTTAAACGGTTTAACCTCAATTTGATGACAGATTTTGGCCTCCAGAGCAGCCATTTTTTCATTGTCACCATTTTCAGCCATTCTGGCTATCTTGCAGTTCCTGGACCCACGGAGACGCGCCACCGGGTCACCAGGAGCGTCTGCACTGCTCTGGGAAGGGATTTTTTAAAGCTTGACAATAAAGGGAAAAAAATGTTAGCATTACCAACATAAATAACATGTGTCACAAAAAGACATCATAATCTAAGTTAAAAGAGAAATAACAGATGGAGATAACATCTCACACATTATTAATATCCTTAATGTATTAATTACTTTTAGAAATAAATAAGGAACACATCAACTTCTATGTAGAAAATGACAAGAGGCAGGGATATATGATTCATAAAAAAAGAACATGAAAGCCAATTCACACCTGAAGTGATAGCCAACATTCTTAGAATATATGCAATTTAATCCACTGGCTATGTTTAACTAAGGTTGAAAACATCCAATATCAGCTTGGGGTCAGAAAAGAGGCATTTCCATGTCTTCTGGTGGAAATAAAATTGTTGTCTTTCTAGAGGACAGTTTGACAATGTCTGTCACATTTTAAATGGATGTACACTTTGATCCACTTATTAGGTTAATCAAGGTTAAACAATGGGAATGCAGACAGATGAGCCTAGAAAGTAGAGAATTAATTAAGCCAAAGGAACACTGCATTTCAAGAAGGAAGAGGTCGCTACTGCTAGAGGTCAAGAATGATCAGGACTAATAAAAAGGCACTCCAATATGCAAAAAACAAAGATCACAGCTTCCAGTCCCATCACTTTACAGCAAATAGATGGGAAAACAATGAAAACAGTGATAGACTTTATTTTCTTGGGCTCCAAAATCACTGCAGATGGTGACTGCAGCCATGAAATTAAAAGATGCTTGCTCCTTGGAAGAAAAGCTAAGACCAACCTAGACAGCATATTAAAAAGCAGAGAGGTGGGACTTCCCTGGTGGTCCAGTGGCTAAGGCTCCGTGCTCCCAACACAGGGGGCTCTGTTTCGATCCCTGGTCGGGGAATTAGATCCCATGTGCTGCCACAAAGTGTTCACATGCTGCAACTAAAGACCACACGTGCTGTGACTCGGCACAGCCAAATAAATAAATAAAAATAAATATTTAAAAAATAAATAAATAAAAAGCAGAGACATTACTTTGCTGACAAAGGTCCATCTAGTCAAAGCTATGGTTTTTCCAATAGTCATGTATGGATGTGAAAGTTGGACCATAAAGAAAGCTGAGTGCTGAAGAATTGATGTTTTTGAACTGTGGTGTTGGAGAAGACTCTCGCAAGTTCCTTGGACACCAAGGAGATCAAACCAGTTAATCCTAAAGGAAATCAACTCTTTAATACTCACTGGAAGGACTGATGCTGAAGTTGAAACTTCAATACTTTAGCCACCTGATGCAAAGAACTGACTCACTGGAAAAGACTCTGATGCTGGGAAAGACTGAAGGCAGGAGGAGAAGAGGATGACAGAGGATGAGATGGTTGGATGGCATCACCGACTCAAAGGACATAAGTTTGAGCAATCTCCAGGAGTTGGTAATGGAAAGGGAGGCCTGGCATGCTGCAGTCCATGGGGTCGCACAGAGGTGGACACAGCTGAGCGACTGAACTGAACTGAAAATTAATATTCAGAAGTCAACAGAAATATAAATATAGCAAGAGGCAAAATCTGGATTACAAATGGAGCCAAGAAAGAAGAGGACCAACTAAAGATATTTAGCCATAAGTGAAAGAGGAAGCACAATGAAATTGATCTGGAAAGCAGGATCAAGAAATTCAACACATAAAAACAACAATACAGTATATTAACGCATATATATGGAATTTAGAAAGACGGTAACGAGAACCCAACATGCGAGACAACAAAAGGAACGCAGATGTATAGAAAAGACTCGTGGACTTTGTGGATGAGGGTAAGGGTGGGATGATATGGGAGAAGGGCATTGAAGCATGTTAATTGTCATGTGTCTAATCAATCGCCAGCCCAGGATTGATGCTCGGGACTGGTGCAGCGAGATTTCCCGGGGGTGGGGAGGGAGGAGGGAGGGAGGTTCCGGAGGGGAAGCATATGTAAACCCATGGTGATATCATGACAATGTATGGCAAAAACAAAAAAAAAAAAAAAAGAAATTCAACACATTAAAGTAGCATATTGAGGGCTTTCCAGGTGGCTTAGTGGTAAAGAATCAACCAGCCAATGTAGGAGACACAGGTTTGATCCCCAATCCAGGAAGATCCCACAAGCTGCGGAGCAGCTAAGCCCATAAGCCACAATTATAGAGCCTGTGCTCTAGAGCCCATGAGCTGCAGCTACTGACCCGTGCCCAGAGCCTGTGATCTGCAACAAGAGAAGCCAGGGCACCACTAACAGAGAGTGACCCCAACTCGGTGCAACTAGAGAAAAGCCTGGGTAGCAAGGAAGACCTAGCACAGCCAAAAAGAAACAAATAAATTATAAAGTAGCATAATGAACCCAGTACAGGACATCAAAATGTACAAGATAAAGTTCCTGCTTCTCATGAAACTGTGTCAGATCTATGCATAAAGCTGTGATAAATCATAATAACCGAGGTTTAGAATGCTATGGGAAAACAAATGGAAAGAACAGGGGGGGTTCTTGGAAGTGGTGGGAGTTGAAAAGGGCCTTTATGGATGAGTAGGAAGGAAGTCCATAGGAGAAAAGGGTACCCCTGGAGGCAGAGCAGTTTCTAAAGAGATGGTCTAGGCTTTGGGAGGGATAGGGCAATGAGGGAAGAAACTTGTTTGGGAAGGGAAATCTGAACACTTCTGAGGTAGAGAGGAAAGGACACAACAAAAAGGCAGAGACGTTGGCATAAGTGGACGTGGCTTGGGAGCTGGGTAGGGTCAGCCCTAGTCAGGAGGCAGGAGAGAAGGGAAGTGTCGATCATAATGATGCAGAGATCCTTTAGAAGAAAGGGAAAAACATCATCTTCACGTCCACATGAAATGATTTTCTAATGTGAGGGCATTTGCCCTCTATTTTGAGAGACTGAAGAAGTTTATAAGTTCACAAGGAGCAAAAAGTTGTTATTCATTCGCTAAGTCATGTGTGACTCTTAGTGACCCCATGGACTGCAGCATACCAGACTTCTCTGTCCTCCAGTATTTCCCAGTTTGCTCAAATTCATGTCCACTGAGTCGGTGATGCTATCTAACCATCTCACCCTCTGCTGCTCTCTTCTCTTTTTGCCTTTAATCTTTCCCAGCATCAGGGTCTTTTCCAATGAGTCGGTTCCTTGCATGGCCAAAGTATTCACCTTTAGCTGCAGTCTTTCCAATAGATATTCAGGGTTGATTTCCTTTAGCATTGACTGATTTGATCTCCTTGCTGTCCAAAGGACTCTCTTCAATAGTCTTCTCCAGCCCCACGATAAGAAAGCATCAGTTCTTTGATGCTCATCCTTTACAGTCCAACTCTCATATCTATACATGACTACTGGAAAAACCATAGCTTTGACTATAAGGACCTTTTATCAGCAAAGTGATGTCTCTGCTTTTAAATATGCTGTCTATGTTTGTCAAAGCTTCCTTCCAAAGAGCAAGCACATTTGAATTTCATGGTTGCAGTCCCGATCTGCAGTGATTTTGGAACCCAAGAAAATAAGATCTGTCACTGCTTCCACTTTATCCTCTTCTATTTGCCATGAATTGATGGGATTGATGCCAAGCTGTTGAGTTTTTTGCATGCTGAGTTTCAAGCCAGTTTTTTCGCTCTCCTCTTTCATCTTCAACAAGATGCTCTTTAGTTCCCTTTCACTTTCTGTCATTAGGGTGGTGTTATCTGCATATATGAGGTTGTTGGTATTTCTCCCAGCAATCTCGATTCCAGCTTGTGATTCACCCAGTCTAGCATCTCACATGATGTACTCTGCATATAAGTTAAATAAGCAAGATGACAATATACAGCCTTGACATACTCTTTTCCCAATTTTTTAAACCAGTCCATTGTTCCATGACCAGTTTTAACTGTTGCTACTTGACCTGCATACAGATTTCTCAGGAGACAGGTAAGATCTGGTACTTGCATCTCTTTAAGAATTTTCCAGTTTGTTGTGATCCACACAATCAAAGCCTTTAGCATAGTCAATGAAGCAGAAGCAGGAGCAAAAAGACTTATTAAAATATCTTCCACACTACTTTGTTCAAAAGGAGAACTCTCACCCCAACTACTCCCCCAAAAGAGGCATGTTAAATGCTTCAACCACATTGGTCAACCTTCTAGCTGCTCCTTTAACTGTTTTTTTTTCAGTTTGGATTTTCACTTCAGGAGTTTTCCTCAGGTAAATACCTACAGGCTTCCCTGGTGGCTCAGTGGTCAAGAATCCACCTGCCAATACAGGAGACGTGGGTTTGATCCCTGGATCAGAAGACTCCCTGGAGAAAGAAATGGCAACCCACTCCAGTATTCTTGCCTGGGAAATTCCATGCAGAGGAGCCTGGTGGGCTACAGTCCAGGGGGTCATGAGAGTCAGACATGACTTAGGGACTCAGCAACAGCATTATCACTGAGCGCACAAAAGAATTTCAACTACTACTCAGCTGTCTTTGCTTTGTGAGGAGGTAGGGGTAAGAAGTTTAAAAAATTTCGGCCCACATAGATTCCCTCCTGAAACATTCTTTCAAACAAGAAACTCTTTGCTTTGACTTGCTATACCTGCCCATCCCCACCCCCAAGAAATGTGACCCGCACAGTATTACCTGAATGGTTGTTCCAGAGGACGAGGATGCCCTGTCCTCCTCCACATCCTTGTCATGTTTCCACAGTAAAGACGGGAACCCGGAAGACGGCTCTGCTTTCGTATCTCCACTCTAACACAGCAATCAATTGATTAGCAGAGGGAGGTGATTTCCTAGCATCATAACAGCACCCTCCTTATCTCTTTTATGTAACACTCAGCTTACTAGGCAGTATGATTGCAGTCCTTAATTCCACCCCTCCTCCCCTTCCCCCGTTATTTATCATCGATTTCTTTGGCTAACTACATCACAGGAGTCCAAATGTGGTTGCTCTTCCTAAAGCCAAAAAAATATAAAGCTGGGAGTAAGTTCATGTCCTACAAAGGGAACCTTTTAAACAGCACTTTAGGAATTTCATCTGCTTTGGTAAATGTAATCTCAAAGGCTCTTTAACAACATGTATTTTTTTTGACTGATGTCAAAGACAAACAATGATTATAAACATATCAGCTCAGAGGCAAATACAGGTCTCAAATTAGAATCATACTGAAATGTACTCCTATTTTGGCTCCAGCGCCTCCTTCATTTTCAAAATTTTCTCTGCTATGAAGAGGCAGAATCAGATCACAAAGCTGTCTGACGGTCAGAGTATATAAGCCTCACTCCTCCTCATCACTCAGCCCCATGTGTCCCAGTGATATAGTGAAGGACTACAGGCTACTCTGTGTGACCGCGGAGCTGCTGAGCAGTCTGTGGAATGAGCAGGAAGAATGTCTGCTCGTTATGTAGCAGACATTAAAAACTCAGTTGCTGCAATTTTCTTCCCCTTGGCTCAGACCCATTCCTGCTTTAGTTCTTAAAGTATGTAACGGAAATTGATACAATGAGAAAGCTGGTAAAGGTCTCATTCAGCTGGTTCTGATAGGAACAGTAACATAGTAGGGTTAGTCGCTAACACCATTCTTCGTGTCCTTGGGAGTGCTGCCTGACTACAAAAGTAATTCAAATATGGAAAGATAAAGCCACCGGGAGTGCCAGCCAAACAGCAAACTCTCAGAACTCCAGAGAAAGTACTCAGAACTCAGGATATGACAAAGAACTTCATCTTCTCCCTTCTGCCAACAAGTGTGCCTGAATTACATTTATCCCACTCCAGCCTGAAGTAGGTTTAGATGCACTTAAACATTAATAACATAACTACTTCAGTCGCCCTTACAAAATGCTGGCATTGAATTTAAAAAATCCTTATGTTTCCATTCATTTTAAGATCTTCTCATTGACCTTTTAGAGATTACGCTTCTAACAAACTTGAACGAGAAAAGCATTTTGCTTACTTCACTCTTCAGGGAGCTCTCTTCTGCCTCTTCCTCGAGTGCTGGCAGGAGGGACATGGAACCCGTTCTGTTCAACTGAAAGGCACAGCACAAAGACTTGCAGCTGGGTTGCCGTTCAACATCATCAGGATCCCAGCCCGGCTGCGTTTTTATGTAGCTAATTTTTTACTCACTTTATCCAGGATGCCCACCCACACAAGTAGCCTCTGGGTTTAGCAACTCTCAACTCATCCAGCCAAATATCATGACTCGGTCAAATCTTAGATCCCTTTCATTTGCACTGCCCTCTGTGACCCCTCATCAAACAATTCAAGAACGCAATTACTGATGTAGATTCAGAGTGGATTTTGAGAAGTGCTGGGCCCATTTCTGAGTTTGCAAGGGGCTCATTTTGATAGGAAGACATTTCAAAGGGTGGCTACCACTCACCTACCCATGGGATTTCATAAACACCTTCTTAGGTAACCTGAGCATAAGAATTCTGGATTGAGTCCAGCACAGACACACCCTGAGAATTAATATTCACTCATGAATAATCTCAGGCAGAGTATTTCCACTTGAAGAAATTCCTTTTCTATAGGTCATAAATATAGAGGCCACAGGTTTTCCAGATGAAAAATACTACTACTTTAAAGCTCTTGTGGAATGTGGGACCAGTGTTAACTACAGCCGTACCCACCTTCCACTCAGAAGCATCCTTCTCAGCCCCTGCATGCTCCTCGGATGCCCCGACTGACAGCACTTCCTGTTCTAATTCTTGCTGTTTTTGCTGTAAATGCTGGTGAAGGTTTAGTATGGCAGCCTTCAAGTCCACCAACAGGTCTTCTTTCTTCTGGTTCAAGCTCAGAATCTGCTTTTCCATACCTTCGACTTCTCCCTGTACAGAAAGAATGTTTGCATTGGTTTGGGATGTCTGCTGCCTTTGCCACAGAGCCTGCTGCATTTGGTGCAAGGGCCGAACTTTCTTCTATGCTGCTGGCTTGCACAGCCAGGAACTAGTCCCTGGTACAGCATAGTTCCCTTCCCTCCGGTTGTGTTTCTAAATGATCCAGGGAGGGTTTATGACCTCCCTTATGGGATGCCTCAGCCTCAGCTGACATCCTGTCAATCAATCGCTGGAGGTCAAGTGGTGGCTCGGAAATTTGTAACAAGTCCCATGGTGACTGTGGAGTCCAGCCAGGTCTGCCTCACCTCAGTGGCCGTGGGACTGACCAGCCAGAATCCACAGGGGTCAAGAACCACACTTAAACAAACCTCCAGAAGGTTTGTATGCAGACTAACATTTGGGAACCACTGAGAGGCTAGAAATCTCACACTTTGATTGTCACTTTTGAAGCCTTCTTCAGTTTTACTAAGTTCCTTTACTTTTTCCCTCCCAGCCAAAGCTTCTTACCGTATGGGAATAAATAAGCAAATAAAGGTGCTGTGAAGCGTAATTTGTTGCACTTCATCATTTTGGAATGATGAAGAGATGATTCCAAGCTTTATAAGGTTAAAATATTTGTGTGACTGACATGTGGGAATAAAATGTCATACATGGGCAGAAGCGCAGATGCCCTCTAAGAGGATTACAGAGTCATAGAATTCGGGATTTGGAGGCAATGTCAGGTATTGTCTTGTTTGACATCCTCCTCTCCAACACTCTGAAAGACATCATTCAAAGCCTGAGGTCTATCAGAAGACAAACCTGCTCTTCTTTATCAGAACTTCATGTACTGAAATTTTGTCCCTAACATATTCTTTAAACCTTGTGTTCATTCATTCCGTTTTTCCTTATTTCTTCTTTCTATCCATCTATCCTAGAGACAATGATAGAATCATCCATTTTTTTTTTTTTTAAAGAGACAGAGCAACTCTGCCTATGAGTGAAAGTTCTGAAGTCCAGAGAAAGAAGGTGATTCTTTCAGAGCTGCAGCTAGCAACAGAGCACAGACCTGGACTTCTGACACCCAGCCTCCATGACTCCAGTGCTCCTGCACACATTCTGCCACCATACCCCTATTCTGTCTGAAGTGAAACTTCTTGTGATTGCTTTGGGAAATGATAACTTAATTCAATCTGAGTTAGCTGTGGTGTGTGTCCCTTTTCAATAAGCACTAAACTTCAGAGGTACAGTGCCTCCCAACAGACATAACACTACAGCCATTAGAACAGCACTTAGAGAAACAGACTGGTCTCCAGAGCCACTAGCATTATGGAGGCAGAGAAGAGCACAAAGCCGCCATTCTCAAAGTGGCATTGCCAACCCCAGGAGGTCTGCACTGCATGAGGTCAAGACCATTTTCATAATACCACCAAAATGTTACTGCCCTTTCTCACTGTGTTGACATTTTTCACTGTGTGATGTAGTAAAAGCAATGGTGGGTAAAACTACTGATACTTGGTAGGAACCAAGGCAGAAACATCACCTGTATTAGCATTACTAGATGCTTCACATCTAGTAATTTAGCATCATACTAAATTTAGTAATTTAGTATCATGAATTTAACTGTAAAAAAAAGCCAACTTCAGTTAAGAATATCGTTTATAAAGAACATGTATTTTTAATATTCTGTTTGACAAAGTGGGAAGCCTGCATAAAGCACTTCTGCTGTATACAAAAGTTTAACGGGTGAGGAAAAGCACTCACGTGATAAGTTTCAAGCTGACCTATCCATTTTTTTTTCATAGAATACTATTTTTACTTGAAAAAAAGACAATTGTTAAACTATACATACATATGTATGTAATACACATAAAGATTTTTCTGAAGAGGTAGAGGTAACATCTGTAGATGTTAATAAATGCAAATTCTTTAATATTGGCTACTGAGATGTATCATCATTTGGAGGATCTACATAACACATCAAATAAGTGTTTTCCAAATGATCAAGCATGATGTTACAAAATCATGCAAGGTTGGAGATCCATTCCAAGTATAAGACAGACTGATGGATTTTAATGTAAGAGTATGAAATTCACTGACATGACTCCAAATTCCATTTAATAATGAACCTGTGAGTAATTCTACTTGTCATAGTTTAATGTCGTTTCAAAGGATTTCCAAAATTATTCAAAAGCATTATTAAAATATTTCTCTTCCATGTATGTGTCTTTTAGAGGCTGGATCATATTTATATGCTTCACACAAAACTATATACCTAAAAAGATTGAATGGAGAACCAGGTGAGAATTTAGCTGTCTCCTAGAAAGCCAGATCCTCATGAGATTTGCAAAAATGCAAAACAATGTCACTCTTCTCACTATATTTTTTCCTGTAAAATATAATTTCCATTAATATTTAATGGGTTTACTATCACTATTTAAAAATAACAGACATATTTACATTTCTGAACTTTAATATAAACAAAAGCTCTTTGGAGTCCTTGAATTTTTTAATGTGAAGGGAAATTTGACACTTGTATAATACTGAATCACTAACACACTGAGTCTGCCTTATTGAGTCCACCACTTAATAGCTTGTGTCATCTTAGATTTCCCTGTACTTCAGTTTAGACATTAAGGAATTTGCCCTATGACTCACAGAAAGAAAGTGGTGTAACCTGGTTTTGAATACCACAGCAACTGCTTGCCTACACCAACGTGATGGCAATAAAGAGTTAACATGCAAACCACTGTAATGGGCCCGTAGGACATTGCTAATCACGGCATACAGTGAGACTGCTTAGTGTATAGAGCTCCTTATTACGACAGCACTCAGTCTTCACCTCTAAAGCCCGGCCTGCATGACCCCTATGTCAGAACACTAGCTGGGAAGTCAGGTTGTCCAAATACCGTGTGTTACATCAGCCTCTTTGGTACCAGCCACAATGCACCAAGTTGAGGCTAAAGACACTTGAAGAGACTTCCATTATGATAATTATATAATAACCTATTTAATGAAATAGGCATAGAAAGTAATCATATACATAAAATACCTTCAATTGAAAGAGAGAAGTAGGAAATACACTGTTATCATCAAAAAGGTTCCTAGATACCAACAGCTTAGAAAGGGAATGAACTGCTGGATGAATGAATGAGACAAACGAAATGAGAAACATACCTGTACTTGTGACAGGCTGGCAGCTTGGTCTGCTGACGTGTGTTCATGGAAGAATTCAGCTGGATAATTATTTAAGATCTGCTTAAATTTTTCTATTTCTTCATTGCATTCATTTGTCTGTTTTATGGCTATCTATAAAATAACCCCCCCAAGAAGAATCTGTTACAATCCAATGACTAGACCAATGGGTTCCTTTCATTGTCTATCCCTGTTACAAACTCCAATCGATTCTATCAAATTGATAGTTCTATCTATACAACTACACGGTGTTTAACAGGGAATGGGTCTCAACATAGAGAACAATGTGTGCAAAGCTGGCACCTGACCGACTTGCTCTACTAGATGCCAGAGCATCTTGGGCAGTGCTGGGAGCTGAAGCCTAATTAAACATACGTTTGCTCTTAAGTTTTCCCAGTCTAATGGGCTTATTCTGGGAAGCATTTTATAGCATATAAACAAAGTGGCTAAGGTTTATGAAATTACTGATAGACACATAAGACATTTAATACGTATTCCTTGTCACATTTCTACACAGAGAGGTGACAATCCTAACTGAGAATGGAAAAGGCAAGTGATTTGAGAAATGATAGATTTTCCTGGTACAGACACGGGATCTGTGATGTATGTTTTATGGTAAGAGGTTGAGGCTTGAGAGTTTGAAGAATAAGGCAAACCAGAACAATATCTGGAATCTGGTGTTAGGAGCTTGAACCTACCACTGTGCTAAGTGATACAATCAAAGTGTGATGAAAGTCAAAGAAATGGGCTTCAAAAGAAAATCTGGATATTTCCTTTGTATGCTTCACAATGAAACTAAATGCCTTTTGAAACTACAAAGTTTCTGGTCAACACAGAATTCTTCCTTATATTTTCTTTAATATTTAACTATAATTTTAATTTCACAGGCTACAAATGAATAACTATGTTCACTGCACACAGCTGTTCCCCAGCCCTCAGTAATGAGCTACATCCCATTACTCCCCCCAAAAGTAATTTGTCTTATTTTCTACAATGAGAACACTTAAAATATCTGACTAGAAATTAAAAGAAATGCACCATATTCTATGATTTTAATTACTATCAGCTTACTTAGCTTTGAAATACCTGAGATGATATCTAATTTCCACTAACACAATAAGATGGAAAATTTTAGCATCACAGCTTGATATCTAACTTGGTACAAAACCTAATTTCTTCTTCTATTTCCCCCCTTTCATCTTGTGAAGGAGTCATTTTAAAGCATAGTCAGGACTGTTATTTTCTTTTTCTAACCAAGAGACCAATAAAACACAAAAAGATGAAAAATAGATCAAACTTTCTATTGCTGCTTTTTGTTTTCTCTTTATATTATTACAAAAAAATAGTACATTGAGTGCCAGACCTTTTTTTTTCCTGTGGGTGTTAGGAAATAACGTCAGCAGATCAGTCGTGAGGCCAGAGCAACTTTGAGCTAAGACTCCAGCCAGAGATACAATATCCTCAAATCTTAGGAGAACAGAGTGACCACCAAATGTGAATGAAACTGAAGAGGGAGAAAGAGATAGCAGTTTTCTTCCTATAACCAGGGGATGAGTGGGAAGGAGGAAAAACAACTTTTTCTCCTGCCCTGAACCCCTAATCAAGAACACTAGGCAGAATGTGGGAGTTTACCAAGAGGGTTGAAAAGTCCATGGCTCTTTCAGGAACTTTCTTTTCCTAGAGGAGTGGTTGTTGATTTAGGAACACAAACCAAATTAAAATGCAATTTCTAGGTAATGATAATTCTTTGGCTTGAGAGCAATCAAAATGTAAGAATAAAAGGAAAGCCCTCAGGGAGAGGCTAGAAGATGCCATCAGTTAGAAAGAAGAGACTCTGATAAGAAGAATAATACTAGCAGGCTAGAAACACAAATTCTTGTTTTATCCGTACACAAATTAATCCTAACACATATTAACTCTGGTATTTTATCAAATCGCCTAACCTTTGGACACTAGTCTCCTAACGTGTAAAAATAAAACGCCACAGTGCCTACTTGACCTGCATCATGTTGGCAATAAAACGAAATGACTAAAAGGAAAGCAACTGAGATGTATAAAGAGATAATTGTGGGTCTGTCGGCCTCATGTGACTGCAAATGCACTATGCAGGTTGAATCTTTTCCCATAGCATTTTACCCATGTAGATCTTCAATTATTAAAAAATGGAATGAAACAGACCATAACTATGCTTCAATGTCTTCAACCAGAACCAGGGTAAGAGCTAAAAAAAAAAATCATGTCAGCTCCATTTGAACAATAAAATACTCTCTTATATCAAGGCTGGCTCCTGGATAATAATACTAGAAGAGACCAAAAAGAATCAACAAAGGCAGTGTCTTACTGTCATGGGAATTTGATCTACCCAACCTTTAAAACTGAAAACCAAACCAGCTTTTGCTGAATATTTTCATCCAACAGGCTGGCTGTCATCACAAGCCACTCACCTTTAACAACTCATTTTGTTCCTGGGTCACGTTTTCCAACAGTTTTATATCTTGTAAAAGCCGATTTGTCCGCTGAAACACAGGCAGAGGCTTCATTCCTGTCTGGGGTAACCTCAGTTCCACTTGGTAAGACACAATTTCCGCAATGGTTTTCTTCATGGGACGTATATTTTCCAGAATCACCTTAGATAAACATGGTACACAAGTGGGAGACAAAAAGGCCACTCTTAAATCGATTAAAAATTAAACTTTGGTCTTTATAGTTTTGAAACAGTTTCTTAGCTCAGGTTGAAAAGAACTAATATTACTTGCGATCTGATAGTTAGGGGGTGGCAGGAAAGAATGCCTGGGGCAAAAGTACCCTCCAGCACAACACGATGCATTTGAACAGCCTTTCCCCTATCTGCAGAACCATCGTTTTGCTTTCTGTGCTGTTGCCAGGCAGTGAGCCACGTAAGGTAGGTACTACTTCCTTACTAACTCTCACAGCAACTGCACCCAGAACAGGGCTTCCCACTAACAGACCCTCAAAAAATGCTTACTGCACTAAAGGGATAACTATCCTGTCAAATTTCTTAAGTCTCAAAAGTATACTTCTACTTCACTTTAATGACATCCTGTCCATAGAAATCTGGATTTACATAGTGAATAAATTACAAGAGAGTATTCACTTAAGCATTTCATATACATTATTTCATCTAATCTTCATAACTGTCCTAGGAGGCAGAGATCAAAACAGGTAAGGAAATTGGGTTCACAGAAGTTAGAAGACCCACATGGGGGCACACTGCAAAGAGGCAGGGTCGGGATTAGAACCCAGGGCTGCCTGAGCCCAAAGGCCATGCTCTCAACTGACAGGCTGAGGGGGAAACCAAATCTGTCTGCTGTTCAGTATGTCCCAGCTTCTGTGCTAGGGGCTCTGTACATGTTATAATTGTTCAACATAATCACTGCATTACCACCGCACAGATACAAAAGCAAATCCAAGAAATATTAACCAACTATGTAAAGGCACACAGGTAGAGCAGCTGAGGCTGGAACCCAGTTCTCCTGACTCAGAGGTGAAGCTCCTAGAACACTATTAAACACTTAGGTTTGACTTGAAGGAAAAACTGCCAAACTCTGAGGTTTTAGGAAGAAATTAATTGAAAAAAATAACTTATAGGAAAATGATCTTTATACAGAGACCTCTATGAATAGGATTTAAAACATGATATTTATACTCATTCCCAACTTGACCTTGTTCTTACTTTAGCAAGACTAAACACTTTTAATCACACATTATTACATACTTTAAAATAAGCATAGTAAGTATTAAGAGAAAAGATTTTTAAACTGGTCCATGCTTACCTCTCCATGCTTAAGATGTTCTTCAGGTGAAAAATCAAATATTTCTTTGGATAATAGGATAGCTTTGATTTTTGAAACTCTCTTCTCCATTGATTTTACTTCTGTTTCAATGGCAACCACATCCTAGAATTTCAGAAACAAAATTCACTCATGCAGTATATTATATGTTAATCATCTTTATAAAACACAATTTATTGTCATTTATTTTCATGTTTGACCAAAACACGTTTGCCACTTGTATCTCTTAAAAACTAACCAAGTGCTTCACAGATAATGTAGATTGTTTTCAATAAAAATGCTTTTCAGTTAGTAATGGCATATAACGCTGCAAAGCACTGCATATAGCTGCTGAGTTAAAGATCCTCAAGAGGCCAATATTTAATATTTATGCTATGAGAACAAAAGCAGAAAGCATCTGAACCAATTTTAAGTAAATTGCCAATTACGTGCAAACTCTTTAGATTTATCTTTGGAATGTGCTCAAACACTTGAATACAAGTGGGTCTAATGTTGAAAAAAAATTCTTACTACTCTGAATGATACAGTCACCCTTGGGAAACAAACACACAAGGAGCTAGAAAACTGAGATTTTCTTGCCAATTCCCTAACAAACTGTTGTCATGTGCAGCATTGTTAAATTACCTTAAAACCTACTCAGGTTAACATAAACAATAGATCATTTGTCCAGTGGTGATTCTCCTGTCAGTGTCAACCTCTAGAACATGGCCAAAACATTAAAGTAAAAATGCTGGAATTTTTGCTATCAAACCCACATATTTAAGAAGACGCGCTATATAACCCACATTTTAAAGTCCACTCACACTGTAAGAGCGCCTTCAGATCTTTAGAGCTTAATGCAAATAAACTGCAGCAAAAGTAAGGTATGCCTAATAATGAAGGAAATAGAAAAAACTGCATAGAAATCGACAAAGGGTTTCAAATTATAGCAATTTAGAGCCATTCAATACAGGACAAACATAACTCTACAAGCAAATGAAGCAGTAATTATAGTAATTTATAGTGACATCTTCATATTATGAGAAGTTCAATTATATTGAAATTATCTTCTGCACCTTACATTTAGAAAGTATATAAAAGTATATAATGCATTTTATAGTAATTTCTGTGAAAAGTTGTCGACACATTTAACAATTTTGGGATAAGAATATTTAACAAGTATGATGCTCTGAAGTTACTTAAGTGTACTGCAGGGAATGTAACTGAGAAGTGAAAGGTAAAATTTTAAGACTAATTGCATCTGCCTTTGCTGTGTAACTCCATCCTTAGGTAAATGCCTCATACGTTTCAAGCAAAAATTAAAATTATTTAAAAGTCCAGTGGGTCATATACGTCATCCTCTCAATAAATATTTGCTATAGGTCATGGAAGTCTTGGGAAGTTGTCTGTTTTAATTCCCTCTTTGCTAATCTGCACTTTAAAATCAATAATATCTTCTCTCTGACAAAGAGAAAACACTGAGCATATTTGACCAAGGTTCCTCCCTTTTAAAAGACCACTTCTGAACTGAGAATGGGGATCTGATTTTTTATTGTAGTTGTACTACAGGGCACAAAGTAAAGTATCATTCAAAAAATAACAAATAAAAATAAATATATAAGATCAATATGTCTTTGTAGGAACTGATTGGCAGCATAACTCTAATTTACTAAATGAAATACAAACTTAAAACAAGAAGTTACATCTCTATAGTGCCAACTTACATCAGCCATTCGCTGAATCTGTGGAAGACTTTCTATGATTCTTTGTTGTAAAGCTGCTACTTGATGACTTAACTCTTCTATGGACTGTGCTAAATCATCTGTCTCAAAAATTACTGACAAGTCTTTGAGATCCGTGAAAACTGAATGTAAAAGAGTGTGCTTCTGTTCTGAATCTTCCAAAGCCATCTGGATAATGGAAAACAAGAAAAACGAGAGAGAAACATCAAGAGACTGGAACAAGGTAATCGAAATTTAAAATAGAGAAAATTCTATAACTATGTATGGCGATGGGTGTCAACTAGACTTAATGTGAGTGATCATTTTACAATACGTACAAATATTGAATCATTCTATTGGACAGCTGAAGCTAATAAATGTTTTATGTGAATTACACCTTAATTAAAAAAATTAAACCAGAGAAAATCTGAATTTGTCTCAACACTTCAAACTCCTGTTCATTTCCACTCTCATGATGAAACTTTGGAAAAGACTTTGATGCTGGGAAAGATTGAGGGTGGGAGGAGAACGGGGTGACAGAGGATGAGATAGTTGGATGGCATCACTGACTCAATGGGCATTTGCCTAAGTAAACTCTGGGAGACAGTGAAGGGCAGGGAAGCCTAACAGGGTACAGTGCACGGGGTCACAAAGAGTTGGACACGACTGAGCAACCGTACAGCAACAGTGAAACACTGCACACTCTTCTCAGTGGCAGCAGTGACTACAGACTGTCTACCCCATCTCAGTGGGCTCCGGCAGCTACCTTACAGGGCGCAGCCATGCTCTTCCACCTTCGTTAATAGAATCAGAAACACCTGGCCTCTAAGTTCATCCCTCCATAAACTTGGAATTAGGGCCAAGAAAGCCATTCAGTTGGCTGATTTGTAATTTTGGGAACATGGGCTTCGGAGAAATATATAAATGAAGTAGGTATGAGAAATGAAGAGGTAGTCCTGTGGCTTGCCAGTCCTGGTGCCAGTCTCCTCCTTGGCCTTACCACATGGAGTCACTGACTTCTGTGGGACAACCCCATAGCTTGAGGTGACTTGAATAACTTGATACCAAAGAGTTCTAGCTGATAAAACCAAATAAAAGTGGAAAATATCCATTTTGAAAGTCTCTCAACATTCTTCCTTATAATTTTTTTTCTTTTTAATAATTATCATCATTAACTTTCAAACGTGAGATATCAAAATATCTCAGCTACCTATTGGAAATGTTCAACTCGAAAGATAATGTGGCCTTCAGATAATTTCATAAAAAATAACTGACATGAGAAAAACCATGCAACTAGAAATCTAGTCATCAGTTCAGTTCAGTCGCTCAGTCATGTCCAACTCTTTGAGACCCCATGAACCACAGCATGCCAGGCCTCCCTGTCCATCACCAACTCCCAGAGTCTACCCAAACCCATGTCCATCGAGCCGGTGATGCCATCCAGTAATTTCATCCTCTGTCATCCCCTTCTCCTCCTGCCCTCAATCTTTCCCAGCATCAGGGTCTTTTCCAATGAGTCAGTTCTTCGCATCAGGTGGCCAAAGTATTGGAGTTTCAGCTTCAGCATCAGTCCTTCCAATGAACACCCAGGACTGATCTCCTTTCGGATGGATTGGTTGGATCTCCAAGGGACTCTCAAGAGTCTTCTCCAACACCACAGTTCAAAATTCTAGTCATAAGTCTAAAATTAAACAGGTTACTGACTTCATTCAAAATCCCAGCAGAATAAAATTTTAAGGAAAACAAAACTAAAACCAATGTTTTTTCCAATAATACTATTTACAATAGCATCAAAAAATAAATAGGTATAAATTTAAGAATCTACATTAAAGAGAAATTAAAGAAGATCAGAATAAATAGAGAAACATCATGTTCTTAGATAGAAACAGTAAATATGGCTAAGATGTAGATTCTCACCAAATTGATCTAGATTTAATTCAATCCCACTCAAAATTCCAACAGACCTCAGCATAGATATTGAGAAGCTGATTCTAAAACTTATATAACTCGTATGGAAATGCAAAATACTCTGATTAGCCAAACAAATTTGAAAAAGAAGGACTAAGTTGAAGAATTTATGCTCCCTGATTTCAAGACTTACTGAAAAGCTGTAGTACTCAAAACTGTATCATACTGGTAAAAGAACAGACACACAGATGAATAGCATTCTAAGACGGTCCAGAAACAGACTCATAAATATGAGAGGTCATTGATTTTCAACAAAGCACTGAAGTAATTCAAGGGTGAGTCCTTTCAAAATGTGGTGCTAGAACAATTGGCTACCTCCAGAGGAAAAAAGTGCACCTTAATTAATTCTCACTTGATAACATACTAAGAGTTAAATCTATAATATTTCTAGAAGAAAAGATATGAGGAAATCATAGTGACCTTGGGTTAGAAGATGTCTTAGATATAACACAAAAGAATAATACATAAAAAATATTTATAAATTAGACTCCATCAAAGTAATAACATTTGATCTCTGAAATGTAATACTGAGAGAACTAAAAGACAAGCCACAAACTGGGAAAAAATATTTGTAAATATCATTCCTAATAAAGGACTGGATTTTAGAATACTGTATAAATCACTCTTACAATTCAATAATAAAAAGACAGACACTCCAATTTAAAGTTGGGCAAAAAAGAAAAATTGAACAGACTTCACAAAGGAAGCATATAGATGACTAGCATATGAATAAATGCTCAAATAAATTAATCATTAGTCATCAAAGAAATGCCATTTAAATCACAATGAGATACCACTACATGTCTCTAGAGTAAAATGTAAAAGACAGATAATATCAAGTGCTGACAAAAATACAGGGTAATTAATTAGAACTCACATTGTTAGTGGGAATGAAAAATGGTACAGCTATTATAGAAAATAATTTGGCAGTTTCTGATCTAGCTAAATACTGTAAGAGCCAGCAATCTGTGGAAACATGTGTCCACACAAAGATCTGTAAATCAATGTTTTCAGTAGCTTTGCTCATAGGGGTTCCCTGGTGGTTCAGATGATAAAGAATCTGCCTGCAATGCAGGAGACCTGGGTTCGATCTCTGGATTGGGAAGATTCCCCTGGAGAATGGAATGGCTACCCTCTCCAATATCCTTGTTTGGAGAATCCCCATGGACAGAGGAGCCTGGTGGGCTATAGTCCACGAGGTCACAAAGAGTTGGACACGACTGAGCAAAACAAACAATGACGCAATCCCCACCTCCTAGCACGCATGTCCTTATAATCAATTCCCTTGAATGTAGGTGGAGCTTACTGACTCACTTCTAATAAGATATGGTGGAAACGTTGAGCTGTCACTTCCAAGATTAGATTGTAAGAGACCGTTTCTGTCTTGGGAGTTGTCACTCTCTTTTAGATTGTTCATGGGGAAGGAAGCCAGCTGCCATGCCATGAGGCAGTCCTGCAGAGAGGCTTATCTATGAATGGAAGTGGATCTTCTGAGGCCTGCCAACAACCACATGAATGCATCTGGAAGTGCATCCTCTCTCTTCCTTCACACAAACTGAGCCTTCAAATCAGACCACACCCTTGGCTGACACCTTGACTGCATTTTCTTAAGAGACCTTGAGCCAGAAGCACTCAGGTCAAGCCATGCCTGAATTCCTGATCCACACAAACTGTGAGTTCTGAAATGTTTCCTGAAGTGGCTAACTTCAGGAGTAATGAGTTATACAGCAGTAGATAGGGAATATGTAGCCCCAGACTTGAAATATCCACCTCTCCTGCTCAGGGCTCTCATCCAATCCCTTTCCAAATCCTACTGTTGCTGCAGGCTACTAAGGGAAGTACAGGGCTTCCCTAGCGGCTCAGTGGTAAAGAATCCACTTGTTATTGCAGGAGACCTGGGTTCAATCCCTGGGTTGTGAAGACCCCCTGGAGAAGGAAATGGCAACCTGCTCCAGTATTCTTGCCTGGGGAATACCATGGACAGAGGAAACTGGTGGACTACAGTCCATGGGGTTGCAAGAGTTGGACACAGCTTAGTGACTACATAACAACAACATTCTAAAGTAGGACAACTATTTTCAAAACAGGAAGAAACTAAGGTATTCACATGTAACTAGTTGTTTGTGACTTATCTCCCATTTGGGGATTTACTAGGTCACATTCTGTGGGTATCAGCCTGCATGTCCCCTTGTCCCTACTTCTCCACCAAATAAAGCTGTAGCACCTAAACAAAGGCCAGCAAAGAAGGGTGTCCTGAACAGTTTGAGAGACACTTCCACACTTTTGCACTGTGTCAGAAGAAGGCAGTACTAATTCAGCTGTTTTTGTGTGAGTTCATTCTTGTACAGTTTTAAAATAAAAGCAAAACTCCTAAGAAGCATTTGAGAAAAAGCAAGCATCGTTCCTCTCCTCTGCCTTTGCAAAATTCTGGAAAAGGGCAAAAATACAGGTGCTTTAGAACAAAAAGGTGAAGGACTTCCCTGGGGGTCCAGTGGTTAAGACTCTGAGCTTCCAGGGTAGAGGACAGGGGTTCATTCTTTGGTTGGGAACTAAGATCCCACATGCCCCTCATGATGCAGCCAAAAATAAACAAATAAATAAATGATTTGAAATAAAAGAAAAAGATGGCATGCTTTGGATATGTGGAATGTCAACCCGAAGAGAGGTGGGGGCAGCAATTACAGGCAAGGAAACAAAGAAACAAGTAGGTGAAAATTCAATATCTTTACAACTGTTGCCATAGGGAAAAAGGCATGCCAACAAATCTCAAATACCCGGAGGTATGAAGTCAGCTGTTACTCAGGGACACACTGTGCTACTTACAAGTTATAAAAGAGAAGCTAGATCAGCTTTGAGGTCTGATTACTCTAAAAACTGTTACAGGATAAACGTTTTCCTAAGAGATTCTTTCTCATGGTTGAATAATATGAGAGAAGAGAAATATCCCTTCACAACAAAGTTTAAGCCAACATTTGGCATCCAGAAGCTTTCTAGCAGTCATGGTCTGAGTAGGAAAAGATTTGTATTTGTTTTGTCTTTGTAGGTTAGCATGGAAACACAGGGCATCTGTGGAGCACCAGGAAGGAGACAGGAAATTTGGAATCATGGAGTGGCAGTACTGGAAGGAAGGACAGACTGGTTTTTTAATGCTATGTAACTAATTACCACAAACAGCAGCTTACAATAAAACGAAATTATCATCTGATAATTTCCATGGCTAATGAGTCCAGGCTTGGGTGGGTCCTCAGCTCAGGATGCCACAAGGTTGCAATCAAGGTGCCGTCAGAGTGTGAGTTTCTCTGCCAAGTTCATTCTGGTTGTTGGTAGAATTTAACTGTAGGACTGAGATTCTAGTTTTCTTGTGGGCTGTTGACTTTTGGAGGCTACACAAGGGTCTTGGCCTCGGGGTCCTTTCATAGTATGCTATGCTATGCACGCGTGCTCAGGCGTGTCCAACTCTTTGCGACCCCATGGACTGTAGCCCACAAGTCTCCTCTGTCCACGGGATTTTTCAGGCAAGAATACTAGGGTAGGTTGCCATTTCCTCCTCTAGGGGATCTTCCTGACCCAGGGATTAAACACTTGTCTCTTAAGTCTCCTGCATTGGCAGGTGGGTTCTTTACCACTAGCGCCACCTGGAAAGATCTCTCATAGTATGACAGCTTACTTATTCAATCTAGCAGGAGACTCTTACTCTAGTCTGTTACCAGGGAGTTTCAAAATCATATATCCATGATCAGTCATGTATTCATGGGAGTAACTATCCCATATACTTATCTATATACTGTAACTTAATCAACAGAGTGACTCTCCCATCACATACTCCTACTCCTGCCCAAACTCAAGAGAGGGGGATTATACAGATCATGTACACCAGGAAACAGGTCTATTGGGAGCCGTCTTGGAATTCTACGATCAAAACCATTACCACCATTCAGTGCCACATTCTCACTTCATAAATGGGGAAAACCGTGGCCCATGGAAGACAGAGTGAATTATTCAAAAAATCATGACATACTTATGAGGACAGAAAGAACTAGATCCTGGTCTCCAAAATCCCTATCTAGAGCCTGCCACTCTCCCTAACTTCCTCCTGCCATTTGGCATGCTTCAGGATAAGGCTGTCTTTTTTAGGAAAGAAGTGGGCAGGAAAGCATCACGATAGTCAGCTAAGCCACTAATCATTATATATAGATTCTATGACACCCAGGAAACAGTGAAAGAACACTCACCTGAAGGGTGCTAGCATGGTGACTCAGTGTCTTTGAAGAGTCATAGTCTGCAGGATCAGCCAGCAAACGACTGGTATTTTCTATCCAAGCCTCAGTACTCTTCAAAAGATCATGATATTCTTCCATCTTAATTGTGGCCTGTGAAAGAGAAGCAGAACCAAACTCAGTCTGATGCCTCCTCGAGTCAAATGATTCTTGAATTAAGAATTGATTGCTGTGACTCAGTGGTGTCAGGCCTCACAGGGTTCCACACCCCACAGCTGGACCACTTACCCACCCCCTCCAGCTTTCAATCCTTCAATCTATAAACTGAATCCTGGCCACAACTGAAGAAGTTCTATCCCAATACTACAGGCCTCAGCAAGGGTTCCAAGTTAGCTCTGCAACTAGTCTGGTTCCCATTTTAGGCTCAATTCTGAAAACTGGGCTTCCACTTTGTTGTCCTGTACAGAGCCTTGTCCAGCAGCATCCCAGTCCTTCTGAGAGCAGGTTCCTGCCTTGCTCTTGCCAGATCACACGCACAGCTCATCCACCATACCCTTACTTGGAGGGAGGGCGGGGGTGTCCTGCTCCCGAATGATTTTCTCTTTCTGGTTCTCTCCAGGGACACTTGAAGTTGCCTCCCTCTCTTACCTCTTGAGAAGCTCAGTTCTCACCCGGAATCCTAGTGTGCTCTGACTTATTTTTTTTGGGGGGGCGGGGATGTGGACCATTTTTAAAGTCCTTCTTGAATTTGTTACAATATTGCTTCTGTTTTATATTTTGGTTTTTGGTTACAAGGTATGCGGGATCTTTGCTCCCTGAGCAGAGTCCGAACCCACACCCCTTGCACTGGAAGGCAAAGTCTTAACCACTGGACTGCCTGGGAAATCCTATGTGGTCTGACTTTTGGATTCTTGCTTATTATCTCATAGTTTCCATGGCTTATGAGTCCAGGTGTGGCTTAGGTGGGTCCTCAGCTCAGGATGCCACACGGCTGCAATTAAGGTCCCATCTTGAGCTTAGGTTTCTCTTCCAAGTTCATTCTCATTGTTGATAGAATTTAGTTGTAGGACTGAGATCCCAGTTTGCCAGCTGTGAAATCTGTCCCCTTGATGCACACATGAACCTATGGTATGGCTCTTCCCTCAGGTCCTAAAACTGGCAATTCAAGGGAAACCAGCTGCCTCTGAATACATTTTTCTGTTTTAAACTCATCTCACTACTACCACTGGCTCTGTGTAGCTATCATGTGTTGTTATAGACATACCTTGTTTAGCTGTGAGGTTCTAGATTCTGCCCTCTGTGATACTTGCTGATACTGCTGGAAAGGAATCATCAATTTATCCATCCATTCCTGAGCTTGTCCTGGGTCCTGTTCAACAATGTCCTGAACTTCAGAATCCAGCTCATTTAGCTTGGAATGCCAGAGATCAAGCTCATCCCACATTTTCTGGAGAAAAGCGTAAATCAGTTTGGATGAAGAATATGTTAATTTCTAAGTTTTCACAGTGTCTGTCCTTATAAATGCTACCCAAACAACATGACAGAGACAACACTGTAGTCAAAGTTTTTCACTTATGCCCAGCAACAGCATGTGACCTGAATTGGAAAACACTTTTTCTGAGGTCTCTTAACTCCAACTGTATTCATTTCAGTACAAATTAGCTGTAAGGGGGCACAAAGACCTGGGCATTTTCAGAGATGAATGACACCAAACAAGGTCAACATAACCCTAACCTAATCTTTCCAGAGTGATGAGGTAACATTATATTTAAAAAGGCTTGGGTAAATACTTAGACCAGGATATATATGTACTTAATCTAGAAGACAATTCTTATAAATGTTAAAAAAAAAAAACTGATAAAAAGAAAATATCTGCTCTGACTCAGAGTAATGCAGAGGCAGGAAATTCTAGCCACATGTATTAGTAGCAACTGCTTTCGGTTCAAGAAACCAATAGACTGGATTCAAACGTGGACTTGTCTGGGGTGAGGAAATTTCAAAGGCAACATTCAATTATTAATATTTGTGTAAGAACAAAATTTCTAGAAATGGAAAAATTTGGTTAAGTTGCTTATCGAGAGCCCAGGATTTCATCTGATGGCGAGCCATATTCTGACCTATTTTTATTTTTAATTTAATTTTTTATCCTTTGACATCACATTTATTTGATTTAGAGGGGGCTACAAAGCAAAGGCAGGTATGATTGTGAGCAGATCTTATTCACCTTATTTTAAGAGAATATACACACTCTAATGTCTTCTTGTAAGAAAGAAGAACACAAATAATAGTTACAATTATTTCTTTCAATATTTATAATTATTTGCTTCTTTTTAACAAAAGAAACACAATCAAGTTAAATTAGAAACCAAAGGAGAGGTTTAAACACAGGGAGGGAATGGATAGAAGGGGAGTGATAAGAAGTGAGACTTCTCCGAGGATAATTTTTTTAAAAATTGAGATAGAACTGATAACATTTTATTCGTTTTAGGTGTACAATACAATGGTTCACTATTTCTATCTAGTGCAAAATGATTGCCACAGTAATTAAAATCTGTAATCCTGGGTTTTGGAACCAAAAAAAAAAAATCCATCAGTATACAGTTATAAAATTTTTTCCGCCGTGATAAGGACTTTTAAGATGGAGCCTCTTAACTATTTTTAATATTTATTTGGCTGTGCTCGGTCTTAGTTGTGGAATGCAGGATCTTTAGTTCCAACATGTGAACTTTTAGTTGCAGCATGTGGGATCTAGTCCCCTGACCAGGGATTGAACCCAGGCCCCTGCCTTGGGGGCACAAAGCCTTAGCCACTGGACAACCGGAAGTCTCTCTTGGCCCTATTTTTTAAAGTTTCCATTCATAGTAGACTATTTCCTTAAAAGGTAAAATAGAATGTTTTCCACACTCAGGAGTTTACTTAGAAGTTAAGAGGCAGAATATTATGCTTATGTACCATTCTAAAACCTAAGACTTTTTGCATGGGAAATAAATTTGAAATTTTTATTTTCTTCTGTTTTCTTTTGGCAGTCTAAAGACAAGCTGTTTATACTATTCATATCCTATTGAAATATTTTTATATGTCAGTTTTCCCGAGATAGGATCCTTACTTTTCTTCCCTTGTGAAAAGGCTGGTTCACAATCACAAGCTCTCGGCAGTTTGGGTCTATTCCCACCATGGAAGAAACATGACAATTCTTAAATGCAACCTTCTCCATCAAGGCTTTGCAGGTGATACTGCCAGTGAGGAGGCCCCTTAAATCTGGGTTAGGATCCCTGTGATGACTAATGAACAGGGAATATGCCAAATGCTGAAGGAAGTTAAGGGAGGAAGTTACCTTTTGAATTTCTTGAGCTTTCTCAATATTTCTGCTTTTCTGCTGGAGCATCTTTTCGACATTACGAAGTCCATTATTAATTTCGTCTATTTTTCTACTCATTGTATATGACGGTGAGCTTTTCAGGACTTCGTTGCTGATCTGTTACAAGTGAGAAAGACACAATAGAGATGTTTTCCGCACTCTATTCAGAGGCTCAAATACTAAAAGGGGCAGTCACGCAAGTCTGCAATCTTACTTGTATGCATTTCTTAAGGTCTGGGGAATATTCTGAACCATGCTGACTGCTGCCATAATAATGACAGGGTAGGTAAGTGGACCAGGAAATGGCAGCTTGGCTGATCTGAACTTTTAAAAAAAAGCAAACTGACCAACAATATTTTGCTCAATGTAAGCCACAGTGTGTATGACAGCTGTGTGCTGTACTGGGCAAAACTATTGAAAGGACTGTTAGAAATATACTCCAAGGGAGCAAATGATAGGAGAGCATTCCTAGGAGAAAAGTTATTTATCATACAGTCTCTCCGTTTTAAGAGAGAATCCTCTGCACTGATCTGTTTTCAATAAAAGCAAACATTCTTAATCTGATGTAAAAAATGCAATCCTCACCTTGATATTCATTTGGGTGAAAAAAACCTTCTAAAGTTAGCTGTTTCTTGCCGCAAAAAAGCTTAGTTTTTCTATGTGAATGTTTCTAGTATATGTTCTCCTAGCAATTAGAAATCTAGCTGCTGAACAGTGTAATGGTTTATTTTTTTGGAATGATTTACCTAAGAAAATAACTTGTGCTCAGAAAGATAATAAATGTTGAATGTATCATTTTTCAAATGCCTGATTAGCTTGAGTTCTTGGTTTTTTATTTTTATTTTCCCTTAAACTGTGTTGATAAAGCTTTCTCCAAGCAGCCCTGAATAACCAAACAGGGAACTGAAGTGAGTGAAAGTTGCTCAGTTGTATCCAACTCTTTGCGATCCCATGGACTGTGGCCTGATAGGCTCCCTTGATCCAGGGGGATTCTCCAGGCAAAAATACTGGAGTAGCAGCATTAA
>ML664174.1:9985757-10049394 GCA_007570785.1 Antilocapra americana
TAGTCAATCGCCAGCCCAGGACTGATGCTCGGGGCTGGTGCAGCGAGATTTCCCGGGGGGGGGGGGGAGGGAAGAGGGAGGGGGGTTCCGGAGGGGAAGCATATGTAAACTCATGGTGATATCATGACAATGTATGGCAAAAACAATTAAAAAATAATAATAAATAAAAAAAAATTTAAAAAAAAAATACTGGAGTAGGTAGCCGTTCCCTTCTCCAGGGGATCTTCCCAACCCAGGGATTGAACCTAGTTATCCCACATTGCAGGTGGATCCTTTACCATCTGAGCCACCAGAAAAGCCCAAGAATACTGGAGTGGGTAGCCTATCCCTTCTCCAGTGGATCTTCCTGACCCAGGAATTGAACCGGATAATACTTAATACTTTTGTATAATCCTTTTAATTCACTTTTTTAAAACCACTATATTTGTACAGCCATTGAGACTGAACCTTCCAATGCGGATACTATACAGATACAGAAACTGAAACTCAGGCTAAAGGACTTGCTTAAAGTCACACATCGAGGTAGTAGGTGAACTCATCACAAGAAGCCTGAGCCATCAGACACCAAGGCCTTATGTGCTTTTCACAACATAAGGTTGCTATAGTTTATATAATAAGTGATAGTTTATATAATGATTTTATCCCACAGACCATACCACAGTCAAGATTTGTAGAAAAAAAAATAATCCTGTATTAGCTTTTTATTTCTGTATAACAAATTACCCCAAAATGAAGCTTTCTGATATTTTAAGTAGTTATTCTCCAGGCAGAAATGCTTATCATTTTCATACACTAGGAGATCATGAATTAGGTGAAGTATGCAGCCATCTGAATTACACAGAATGGTACTGTGTTTACTGAGTGGGTCCCATAAACATACCACGCAATAAAAATCAGTTTATAGACACATACAGATATAAAAATTACAGATGAAACTTAAAGCCCTAAATTTAAAAGGTAAATTTTGATGATTAACTCACTTTGTTAAGGATTTTCACATGAAGTAGTCAGGAAAACCAATTTAGCTTCTTTCAAAAACATTTAATATTTTCTAACAATACATGATTCTTGGGGAAGTTTCTCATAATAGATGTCAAATAAACAAGATTTGCTATAATATTTATTAGGAGTTTACATCTTTTCTATATGGGTTAGATTTTCCAAAGAAATCTGTCATAAGTTTGAAATCTGTTTTTTTGTGTGTGCAATTAATATCTACCTTATTTAATGAATTATAGGTATTTTAGGTTTCAAAAGGCAATACAAAAATCTTTCTGCATTCTTCTGGACTAAACTGAACGCTGCTCTGTTGGGTTGGGGCAGCCTTTAAGTAACACAATAAAATTGTCTTGTTAATCTCCTATGTCTCCAAGTCCTAGGAAACATTTCATAGTCTTTCTTTCAACCTGGACTTTCAGGTATAAAAGATGTGTCTGGGAATGCTGTGTGAGAATTATGTTACCATCATCATCAGAAAGGCACTGTGTGTTAAGTGCTATTCCTAATGAGTTATGAAATGTGTATTCTTATTGCTCTTGGTTGCAATTTCAAAATGTTAAAGGCAAAGTATTATTCATGTCCAAAATTTTACAGTGACTTTCCAGAAAAAGGAAAGCCAAGTAAAAGACAGTATATAACTCTATTTTTAAATGCAAGAGAAGAAAAACTAAGCATCTTGACAACTGAAAATAAATAGACTAATTCTGTTACCTGTGTCACTTATTTAGAGCAGTACTGAATACACAAAAAACTATCACTCAACTCAACTCTAAAAACAGACATAGTTGGAATCAAGACAAATGAAAATGTTATATTAAATGGTACTTTCTTCTTTATATTCATTCCCCTCCATAAATAATAACACGAATACAAACATTATTATTACCTTCTCATCTACGTCTTCTAAAGCTTTTCTGCATTCTTCCACCTGAGATTCAATCTCTGCAGGGACTATGGTGTACATTTCAGAATACTTGATTCGCAGTTTTTCCATAGTATTCTCAAAATTTAGCTTCCCTTTCTTAAGAATGCTTTGAAGCTCCTAAAAAAATCAAGAGAGTTTCAAATGCTCCCACAGAGAAAAAGTTTAACTTTAAAAATGAAAGCCGCTTTCCAGCACATCCTTATGATTTAAATGAGCAAACTTTGCATGACAAAACCTCACTATTGATACAAGCTGATTAAGCCTGAGTGATCTTCAGTTCGGTTAGATGATGCTTCTAAATTGTAAAGAATTAAACTTGATATCTCTTCATAGTGTCAAACCATTGTCCTGAAAAGACATTACAACATCTCCTGCCTCTAACGTACCTCAAGGATTTAAGTATATCTCAGCAGCAGTCTTGATCTAAAAAGCTGCTAGTAGCAAAAAGTTTCAAAAGTTTTTTTTTTATTAACTTGTTGCCATTTCTGCTTCTTCCTATATTAACATCACAATGATTCAAGGCCACTAAAAGCCCTGTGTTTGAAGCAGAAGTGTCTGCTTTCATGTAATTAGACAGCCCGGTGGAGCTCAACCTCTTTCAAAAGGGAAGGTTCCAGTTCCCTGTAAAGAATGTGAGTTTTTAGGAGATAAAGGAAACCTGAACAAACAGTCTATTGGTCCTGGCCTAGAAACCAAATCTGATCTGCGTTCTCCTGCACTAATTATAAAGGAGAAACTCATTTGTTTGGGAAAGTTTCCCAAAGATAAAGTGGAAAAATACTTCTTGACTTTCTGTGGCTTTTGGGGTTTCTTTCGTCTTTACAGCAGCTGTTCAGTTGCACGATCTGTGTCAATGGATTGAGCCACCACACTGAAGAAGGACTACAATTTTGAATGACTCCACGATGTGTCACTGCTTTCCTTTTCTTAACCCTCAGCAGAGAACAAATCTAGAGAGGAAAAGTTAGAGAACACCACCATTCTGACAAATGTGGGGTTTCAGATACAGTGTGCTCCTGGTTTATCTAAACCTCACCGGGAGTACAGGTCTTCCTTCAGAGCTACCCCAAGATGGCTTCCCCAGGAAGAATGCTTCTGTACCAGAGGAAGCTTCCTTTTTCATTGAAAACCAAAAGCTCTGCAACTTTTGAACAAACCTTCATCACTTTTGCCTGTTACTGCTGAATGGAATGAAAAGAAGTGTTTCTGAAAATGACCCTTAGCCTATGTAGAGACTGATATTTAGTCGCTCAACTGTGTCCGACTCTTTCACAACACCATGGACTGCAGCCCACCAAGCTCTTCTGCCCATGGCATTCTCTAGGCAAGAATCCTGGAGTGGGCTGCCATTTCCTTCTCCAGAGAACCTTCTTGACCCAGAGAGAGAACCTAGCCTCCTCCTTTGGCAGGTGGATTCTTTACCACTGCACCACCTGGGAAGCACTTATAAATAGATAGTGTGATGTAATAAATATATTTAGAGTTCTTAAAATTTTTTATTGGAGTACAGTTGTTTTACAGTGTTGTGTAGGTTTCTATTATATATCAAAACAAATCAGCCATACATATACATATATCCTCTCCCTTTTGGACTTCCTTCCTATTCAGGTCACAACACTGCATTAAGCAGAGTTCCCTGTGCTATACAGTATATTCTCATTAGTTATCTATTTTATATAGAGTATCAATCCCAATCTCCCAATTTCTCCTAAATATATTTAGTCTTCATCCCTAGTTTCTGGCACAGCTTCTAAAACCTTTGGAATTTCCTGGATTGGGGTGAGCGTCCTTTGTTATTTATAACAAGTCTTTTCCAACCCTAAGGGAGTTAATGGTAATGAGAAAACTCTTGGTGGTGGGTGGGTGAAGGGTGGGGGTGTGTTAGGGATGACAGCTTCAAGAAGGGGGTTGGTTGCCAAGGAACCAGCCATGTGATTAGAGGGTTGGAGCTTTCACACCTCTAGAGGAGAGAAGGGCTGTAGATTGTGTTAATCACCAACTGTCAGCGATTTAATCAACCATGCCTATATAACAGAGCCTCCATTTGCTGTTGCTATTCAGTCATTCAGTTGTGTCTCATTCTTTGCAACCCCATGGACTGCAGCACACCAGGCTTCCCTGTCCTTTACCATCTCCATGAGCTTGCGGAAACTTATGTCCATCAAGTCGGTGATGCCATCCAGCCATCTTATCCTCTGTCATCCCCTTCTCCTGCCTTCAATCTTTTCCAGCATCAGGGTCTTTTCTAATGAGTCAGTTCTTCGCATCAGGTGGCCAAAGTATTGGAGTTTCAGCTTCAGCATCGGTCCTTCTAGTGCATATTCAGGATTTATTTCCTTTAGGATTAACTGGTTGGATCTCCTTGTAGTCCAAAGGACTCTCAAGAGTCTTCATTCTCCAACACCACAATTCAAAAGCATCAATTCTTAGGCATCCAGCCTTCTTTACAGTCCAATTCTCACATCCATACATGACTACTGGAAAAACCATAGCTTTAACTATATGGACCTTTGTCAGCAAAGTAATGTCTCTGCTTTTTAATATGCTGTCTAGATTTGTCCTACTTTTCTTCAAGGAGCAAGCATCTTTTAATTCCGTGGCTGCAGTCACCTTAAACATGGTTTGGGGTCTCTCGCTCTGGACTGATGGACACATCAATGTGCTGGGAGAGTAGTGGACCCAGAGGGCAAGGAGGTTTCCTGCCCCTTTCCCCACACATTTCTTCTGGTTGGCTGTTTGAGTTGTATCCTTTACAATAAACCAGGAATAGCAAATAAAGTGCCTCCCTGAGCTCTCTGAGCCACTCTAGCGAATTAACAAACCTGAGGAAGGAGTCATGGAAGCCCTGGCTTTATAGCCTGTCATTCAGAATTACCAGTGGCATGTGAAGTGGGGGAGTCTTGTGGGACTGAGCCCCAAAGCTGGCGGTCAGTACCAACTCCTTGCAGTTAGTGTCAGAATGGAATTGGTGTCCCAGTTGGTGTCTAGAGGGTTGGAGAACAGGTTAGTGTGGTGGGAAAAAAGCCCCAAACATTTAGTGGCAGAATGTTTTGAGTAAAAACAGTTCCACCCCATCAGAGATAAGACATTACATTCTACTGAAGTGAGTGGTTTACCATACTATACCAGAGTAGTCACAGACCCTGTTCATGGCACAAACCTGAAATGTAGTTGAAAAGGGGCTGCTTGGTCCACACTGGCCTATTCCCAGCCTGGTCCCAACTCTGCTCTCTGTACTCCAACCATGTGGATCTCCCGTGGATCTGCCCACGCCATGCCACAGAGCTTTGCATGCATTTTCCTCTTCCAGGTTCCCTCTACACTGCATGGTATTATCTTGACTCTAATAACTTTGGATTCTAGATTTCAGACCTGTATCAGCCACATTCACTAGTTCATTTCCTCACTTACCTCAAGCTGTTCTGCCTTTTCTGGACAGTCTTGCAATTCCATGTTTTGGAAAGAGGTTGTGGTCTGTTGAAATAAATTCTTCAAGGTAGTTATTTCTTTTGTAAAGGAATGTCTTTCTTGGATTTCATTCTGCATCAATTCCTTATTTTTTTGGGCTTTCTGGAAAAGCCTAAAGTAGGGCAACAAAATAAGATTATTCCTTTATTCTGTTTTTTCCTCCAGGCAATAATTTTATTTCAACAATTAAGATGTCTGCATAGCTGACAAAAGACCTTTTTTCTCCTGAGAGAAAATTACCAGTTTTCAAGATTTTTATACTATATGAAAAGTCAAAGTGTTAGTCGCTCAGTCATGTCTGACTCTTTGCGACCCCATGTATTGTAGCCCACCAGACTCTTCTGTCCATGGAATTCTCCAGGCAAGAATACTGGAGTGGGTAGCCAAGCCCTTCTCTAGGGGAGCTTTCTGACCCAAGGATCAAACCCGGGTCTTCTGCACTGCAGGCAGGTTCTTTACTGTCTGAGCCACCAGGGAACCCCACACATAAACATGTATGAAGTTCTATCACTCCATCAAAAACCTCTCTAAAGCTTTCATCTCAGAATGCCTTCTTTCCACACTTCACGTTTTAGCTGCCACCTCTGTCCTCTTTGTTTCCATATAATCCCCGAATACGCCTGGAGGTGCGAATGAAGGAATGAGTGGGCTCAGAGGGTAAGAGGTGACACCACTGGTCTTTCGGTCTGAGCTGACCCCACTTGCTATGGATGCAGCCATCATGTTCTCCGGGGAACTTAAGTCGTTAAAATCTTCCCTAAGGGCTATCTGGTATTTCTAGCTATAAACATATTATCTCCTCTGATCCAATGACTCTACTTCTTGGCATCTTTCCTGATGAATTAATCACAGATGCAGGAATTCTAGCATAATACTCACTATGAGCTTTAGTCAGTCGTGTCCCACTCTGCAATCCCACGGACTGTAGCCTGCCAGGCTCCTGTGTCCATGGAATTCTCTAGGCAAGAATACTGGAGTGGGTTGCCATTTCCTGCTACAATACTCACTGTAGTTTTTATAAAAATAAAATAGATTATATATAATTTTAAGATTCCGAATTAGGGTCTTGGTTACGACTGAGTGGCTAACACACACACTCACATAAACACATTACTGGGCTTCCCAGGTAGCGGCAGTGGTAAAGAATCAACCTGTTAATGCAGGAGACACAGGTTTGATCCCTGAGTCAAAAAGATCCCCTGGAGTAGGAAATGGCAGCGCACTCCAGTATTCTTGCTTGGAAAATCCCGTGGACAGAGGAGCCTGGTGGGCTACAGTCCATGGGGTCACAAAGTATCAGACACAACGATACTACTACTACTAAATACATCATAGCATATCTACAAGGTGATAAAGAGTTATATTTCAGAGAACATTTAATAGCATAGGAAAATGAACAAAATATACTGATAGATGTTTCAGCAGAATACAAAACAGGATAGTACTATAATCACAATTAAAAAAAAATATATAACCATAGTAAGAAAGTTGAATGATGGGTAGTGACTGTCATTGAATGGTAAAATTAAAGGTGATTTTAATATTAATCTTCATAATTATCCACATTCTCTAAACTTCCTTTAATGAATATGTATTACTAAGTTAGAAAAACAGCAAACATCAAAAATTTTTTTGAAAGATTCACCCACAGTAACACCAAGATGGAGAAGGTGTGCTTTGTTTTAATTATTATTAATTTTAATCTCTTCTATCCTTTTCACACCTATCAGTTGTGATGCAACTCACTTCTGCCACACCATCTATCATCGTTCTATAATATTATGATATTCTAGAAATTCACTATTTTCTTAATTTTTAGCCTGAATTGTCAAGCCCATTTCCTTAGTAGTTTTTCATAAATCTTACTTGTGGCATCGTTCTTGCATAGACATAACCTCTTGAGATGCAGGAACACTTTCCGCAGCGCCCAAGCCTTCAGGAGTGTTCTGGAGGTTTTTCATGCGCTGCAGAAGAAGGGCCAGTAACAGCTGCTGCCGCTCCACATGCTCCTCGAACTGGCGGCAACAATCCAGTAGCCCCGAGAGTTCCTCTGTGGAGGCTGCCTCTTTTGCTTTGGAAATTTCAGGAACTTCTTCTTGAAGATTATCTAGAATAATTACTTCTCGTTCAATCTAATTTAATAAGCAGAAAAAAAAGGAGCTCAAATAAGTAAAATATATTCTTACCACTTCAGGACTCAGGAATCATAATTTTTAAAGACTGGCTCATCAGAGGATCCCCAATGCCACATTCCAGCTCAAAGTAATATTTGTCTTCCTATAGCTGGGAATATTATCTCTCCAGGACTCCAATCCTGTAGTTCCCAGCTATTGATCACATAAATGTGTGGTTAATTGAAGCATGTTAATTATCATATGTCTAATCAATCGCCAGCCGAGGATTGATGCCTGGGGCTGGTACAGCGAGATTTCCCGGGGGGGAGGGAGGAGGGAGGGGGGTTCCGGAGGGGAAGCATATGTAAACCCATGGTGATATCATGACAATGTATGGCAAAAACAATAAAAAAAAAAAATTAAAAAAAAAAAAGAAATGTTGCTGTTATGAGCTGAAAGAAATGATATTGATATTTCATAATTACTTTTTCCTTTCAGGATCAGTTGCTTTACTAAAGCAATTCCTTGAATGAGCTCCACCAAACTGCATCCATGAAGTAGAAGAGGTTGGGCAGGTACTGGATAATTTTTCTATAACTCTCTCTTTTCTTTCACATCCAATCCCTATATACTCAGGAAAGTAAGTTCAATGGGTCCTCATTACCTGTCACTCACCTACACCAAAGGGAATGCTGCCCAAATGACTGGACCGCTCATGTATTTCTCAACCACAGCTAAATGTAGAATTCAGAAATACATAACCTAACAAATCACATCTCTAGAAACTGCAGTTCTACCAGCCCTGAAACTCAAAGACACAGAAAACCAGATCCCTCTTACTCCCTCCTTAAATCCTCTAGCCCTCTCCTCTGCTGCAGTAAACATGTATCACATTTTTCCAGGATGGTTAACATTGCTGCTGTATGCTCAGACAGAATCAGGCATCTTGTAGTCTTGACATCACTGATTATCACATAGCTCAACTACATTTATGACAACATGCTAACTGAAATGATGAACAAGAACCTGGATGCCTAGTAAGATGTGCCAAAGAATGAGAATTCAGGAGCCCCAGCATAGTTAATTTACCAGGGACCAATGGTCTGGGGCATGCCAGCACTTCTATAAGGTAAAGATCAAGTTGTTCAATATTGCACTTCTACTCTCAAGAAAGAGGCACAGAACCAGATGGGCCCTTTGGGGTTTGGGCAGCTGTGTATGCTATACATGTGACTGCTGCTCAGATCCATTTATCAGAATGCTGCCAGTGTGGAGGGGACAGTGTGGCAGGACCAGGCTGTGGTATAAGCAGCCTGTCACTCGGGCCACAGATTCCAGCCGAGTCTCCAACTGCTAGAATACATGGGTACATGTACAGATTGGCCCCTCTCCAAAGGACCCAGTTATGGAATTTGTGCTTTCCATCACCTCAAACCTAAATTCAGTTGAATTGAAGTCCCAGTTCTCAGGCAGGCAGCTGCAGTTCCCCCAGGGAATGGGAAACAGGTTCCACTGGGTCATTTTACTGTATGCCCCCCCTCCACCAGTAAAAGAACCAGCAGGCACAGAAAGAAAGAAATTGCTACGTTGACAGTGCTAACTGTCCATCTAGAGCTTCCAACATACACTGGGGTTGAAAGAACTATGTTCATAATCCAGGATTAATGGAGCATTTCTTGGTGCTTCCATGGTCAGTGACAACCATAAATGGGCAACTGCAGCAACCAGGACCCAATAAGAGTAAAGCGACTGAAGGCTCTAGCCTTCCCTGGGTCAGTTCTCCTATCTCCCACTCCTGTTCCCTTGGATCACTTTCCAAAATAAACCACCTGCTGGCAAGCCGCTGTCTCCAGTTCTGCTCCCTGCTGTTAAAGCTGGTAAGTCATTAGGAAGAGAACGCAAGGGGGAAGAATAATTCTTTTTTAGGACAATATTTTCATCCAAAAGCCAGGCAATTCTTCAACTTGTGAATGGGTAAACAGTTGTGTGTGAGTCCAGTAGAATATTACTCAGAAATGAACTACTGATACAAGCACAGCATGAATGAATTTCACACACACTATGCTTAGCGAAAAAAGGCCAAACTCAAAAGCATTTGAGTCCATTTTTATGACTCTGAAAATGGCAAGACAGATTAATGATTGCCACAGGCTGGAGGTAACAGAAGGGACTGACTACAAAGGGGCACAGGGAAATTTCTGGGTAATGGAAATGTCTGAAGTCTTGACTTATTGGTGGTCATGTGACTATGCACTTCTCAAAATGCAGCAAACCCTAAATTAGTAAAAGAGTTGCCTCAAAGATTATGCATTCATTCTGCAGCCTCTGGATGATTTTCCTTGGACAGAGCAGTCTAACAAAAATTGGTTATAAAACTTTTAGGTTCAGTCAGTTATAAAGTTGAGTCTAGAAAGGGAGGAGGAACTATAGTCGCTCCATAAATAAACACAGCGAAGGAGGCTGAAAAACTTGCAAGCAACAAAAATAAGAACTAAAACTAAAACAGAAAAGACTTTGGGATCTTTGGTAGAAGGGAAAGAAGACAGCCTTATACCTCCCATCATTGTTGAAGAAATGTCTTTATTTCAGCACATTATGATCAGTGAAGCATAAAATGATGATCCTGAATAACCAGGAATGAATAATTAAATTAAGCAGATTCTGCTTAAGAAAATAGGGAGAAAACACAGTAAATCAAAATTTAAATTAATTTTTAATTTGTAGATATAAATAAGCATTTATGCTTTTGAAAATATACTTATAAAACCTTGCTTTCATAAAGAAACTGGATTGTTGTATTAGTATAGACTTTAAAAACAGGAATTCATTTTGTCACTTGTAAAATCATCAGCCATGCTAACAGAATCTTGCATATACAGGTATTTAGATGGTATAATTTTTATTGAATGGATGAAAGTTGTTTTAAACCCTTATATCAATTTGATAGGTGTAAATATCATTTAAGTGGATAGCTTAAGTGGTTAAAATGGAGTGTAAGTTGAATCTTCCATCACTTACTTATGAAACTGAGCAACTTAATCTCACTGCGCCTCACTTTCTTCATCTATAAAATGAGGATAGTAAAAATATCTACACTTCATAGGATTCTTATGAGGATAAATGTAAATGTAACACATGTAAAGTTCTTAGAACTATGCCTGACACATGTCCAATAAGTGCCTATTAAGTGGTAGTAGTTATTATTGTTAGTACAGGAGAACATATTTTGTTTGCATTACTCTTTGAAAGACATTCTGTTAGCAGACACTGTCAAATGTCGCATGAATAACTACAAATGTAACTACTACTAAGTAACTACTAAGCATGATTGCATGGTACTGATAAAATATGATTGCTAATAGGTATAGAGCAAGAAAAGATAATGTAATAAAATATAAAGAACAATAAGCTTAGGACTGGCCTAGACGTAGATTTGAATAAGAGCTGTCCCTCAACAAATACTAAGTGCCAATTGAGGGCAAAGCCTTGTTCAGATTCTAAAATTATGGCATGGGCAAAACAGATATGGCCCCAGTCCACAGCCCCAGCTTAATTATTAGCTTGGAGGGCTTGTACCAACTTAAATTTCTAAGTGCCTCCACTTTTCCATTTAGAAAATGGAGATAACATGGTAACTCGTGAGGGTGAGGGCCATGCAAAGATTCAGTGGCATCATGTGTGAACTTTTTTTTCCCCTAGCCCTGCTGCGTGGTTTGTGGGATCTTAGTTCCCTGACTAGGGATCAAACCCGTACCCCCTGCAATGAGAGCAAGAAGTTCCAAACTACTGGACTGCCTTCTCAGCACAGCACACGGGAACACACTGCACAGAAGGGCCTCAGTAAACAGTGCCATTGTGGATAAGAAAGAACTGGAGGCTGGCAGCCCTGCTAAAAGTACACTTTACAAAGCTCCTTGATATTTTCACATTCAAGAGACTATTTACTAATCCAAACCAGGCAACATCACTAAAATGATACTCATTTTCAAGAAGACCAAGTTTTAAGTAGAAAAATATGGCAGTGCTAAACATTTAAATCCTAAAGCAATGTGAGCTACTGCCAATCAAGTATTGATTTTATTTCTGTTTTAAGCAAATTCAGCAGGAATTTTGACAGGCATAAGAGAGAAGAGTTTTCATTTAATGTTCTGATTTGTACCTCATTTATGACTGGTTCTGTAGAAAGATTAAAGAATATCCTAAGATAATTTTATGTGGTGTTGGAGAAGACTCTTGAGAGTCCCTTCAAAAGAGTCCCTTCAAGGAGATCAAACTAGTCAATCCTAAAGGAAATCAGTCCTGAATATTCACTGGAAGGACTGATGCTGAAGCTGATTCTCTGATACTTTGGCCACCTGATGCGAAGAGCCAACTCACTGGAAAAGATCCTGATGCTGGGAAAGATTGAAGGCAGGAAGAGAAGGGAATGACAAAGGATGAGATGGTTGGATGGTATCACTAACTCAATGGACATGAGTTTGAGCAAGCTCTGGGAAATAGTGAAGGACAGGGAAGCCTGACGTGCTACAGTCCATGGGGTCACAAAGAGTCTGACATTGAGTGAGTGAAAACAGCAAAGATAATTTTATACTATTTTAAATTTTCCTTCTAAATGTATGTGATGCCTTAGCCCTCAACCATTGTTAAATTAACATATGTGATCAATTTATACTATGGAGGTTTTCTTTGAGACAGTCTTCAGCAAGAACATCTTACATACTTTTGGATCAATAATTAACAACTATAGTTAATTTCCACAGTTAACAACTGTAATTAATTTCAAAATAAGTTGGTTATTATGAATATTACCTTATTCTAACCTTTAATGTGATAGAGAGACAGTTATTTTTAAGATGGTTTAACTTATCTGCACAATAAAGATTTTAAAGATCATATGGGCAACTAATCACTTCTTTCTAAATTATCTGACACTGAAAAAATGCTACTATCATGAATAAATTTGAATCATTCTTGAATCATATCTTGGAGATTATTTTGCTAGGACCTGATCGCTATAAACGATGGACATGGTTCCATATCTGTGATGTAAACAAATGGTACAGATTGAGGACTTGTTTTACAATTTAAAAAAATAAATAAATAAAAATAAATTAAAAAATGAAAATAATAAAACAATTTAAATGACACATTAGTAAACTGTATGTTGTGATTGTTGCACATGAAGCACTTACTTCTTCATGGACAAATTTCCACTCCTGCTTCAGTTCTTCACACCACATCTCCCACTCTTTAGCAGCTTCCAGCAAATTCAGCCATCTCTCCCAGAGAGCCGACGTGCTTCTGAGCAAACAGAGGCTGTCACTGTCCGTGCACGTGGCTGTCAAGTGTCTGAGGACCTGTCGTTGTTTCATCAGTTCTTCCTTGGCTGACATAAGATTTGACACCAAGCCCTTAAGAGAGAAAAGAAAAGGAGGAATAGAATTTGTCTGAATTCAGAACTGTTTTGAAAGTTATAAACTATTTTAATCTTGAACAATTAATGATTTTAAATCATCCATAAGTAAGATGTGATCCATTTTTTATTCCTTTTGAAAGTCAATTTGAGACAGATGAGAATTTTCAATGTATCGTTATATAGCACATGAATTTAGAATTATGGGGACAAAGAATGACCCATAAATCACACTTTCCAAGTAAACATGTGTCTTCCAAGTAAATGTGTGTCTTCCAAGGTAAATATTCCTAGAAGTTCATTTTTTTAAAATTTTAATGTAAGTCTCATATTTGCTTGTTGTTCAGTCACTAAGTTGTATCTGACTCTTTGCAACCCCGTGGACTGCAGCATGCCAGGCCTCCCTGTCTTTCACTATCTCCTGGAGTTTGCCCAAGTTCATGTTCTTGAGTTGGTGATGCTTTTCCACCATCTCATCCTCTGCCACCCTCTTCTCCTTTTGCCTTCAATCTTTCCCACCATCAGGGCCTTTTTCCAATGAGTCAGCTCTTCCCATCAGATGGCCAAAGTATTGGAGCTTCAACTTCAGCATTAGTCCTTCCAATGATTATTCAAGGTTGATTTCCTTCAGGATGGACTGGTTTGATCTCCTTGCTGTACAAGGGACTTTCAAGAGTCTTCTCCAGCACCACAATCTGAAAGCATCAATTCTTCAGTGCTCAGCCTTCCTTATGGTCCAACTCACACATCCATAGATGGCTACTGGAAAGACCACAGCTTTGGCCCATATTTTACTAGATAGGTGTTAATAATTTGTACAACACTTACTGCATCAACCATCAACACATTAGTTAAGGTTTTTTTTTGTGTGTGCTTGCTTGTTTTGTGGTAGATAATAAGCACAGATGATTTAAAATGTTCTCCTCCAAATGCTTATAACACAATATTGCAACAGACAAAAAATGCAAACACTAAAACTGCTCAGTAACAGAGTATTATAAGTAACCAGAATTTAGCACTTAAGATAGTTGCATTAAATGCCCTGTCAAAGACCCAGTGATGTCCAACAAAGCAACAAGCAAGGTAAAGCTTTTAAAAGAATGATTAATAAGGACAGTATGCTACTGGGGAGAGGACTGTCCTGTGAATCTGACTGATTAACTCTCTCAGAACCATGCTTCATTTTCCCCATGGCTTTTGGTTGAGGAATTTTCTTGTGTATGAATTAGGTTAAAGACTTCGTGGTCATAACAGAGCCACATCCCCCAATGCCTCTTTCTGCCAATTTTTTGCACACAGTCTTACTGAAAATTTGGAGAATCTGTTACCTTGCTCTGTTCCAAGCGCTCCAAAGCTTCTTTGTAAGACACTGGTAAGGGGGACATGGACTGCCCAAGAATGGTCTCCATCTGGCTGAGGTTAGTGCAAATTTTCTCATTTATATTCCTATAGAGTTTGGAATTTTCAAGACACCTAGTGAGGCACAGTTAGGGGGGAAAAAGTAATATTAACTTTATGTAGTGCAATAAATTCTGAACTTTCCAGAATGTATTCTGAACCCCTAATAAAAAACAGAATTTAATTCTCTTTTTGCTACTCAGTGTATTTCAACAAATACTTATTGACTACTTCCCCCTCACCAGATCTGCATGAGACTTTTAATGCAAATATTAACAGGTAGATAAGACTATTCCCCAAACACTTAAACTTTGGAAAACTGTATTCTTGAACACTGCCAACAAGGTGTAAATTGGTACAATTCTTGTAGAAAGCTCCTTCATCGTAAAACTGCTCATAGTTTTTGATCAAGAAATATTCACAAAAGAGGCTCAAGTTTATTAGCAATAATAAAGATGCAAATTAAAACCACAATGAAATATCATTTCTCAACCATCAGACAGGCAAAAATTAAACTTCACAACATTAAGTATTGATGAGGATATGGGACCACCACTGGAATATTAATATGCTGCTGGCTTGAGTAGAAATGGATAAAATCATTTGGAATTAAAAATTTAAGATGTGTATAACTTTTGACCTGGTTATCACAATCCTAAGTTTACACCCAAGAGAAGCTCTTGAATTTGAAAACGTTCTTCCTAGCACTGTGTGTAATGAAAAAACTGAAATAACCCAAATATCTACCAATAACTGGGTGAGTGAATTTCACTATAGATAAAATATGAATGAATTTTAGGATCGTAATGGTAAGTGTGAAAAAAAATGAAGTCACAGAAGAGAACACATACATGAAAATAGGACACAAATACATAGTAAAAATATTTTTTAAAGCAAAGGCATGGTCAATAAAGACAGGATAATGGTTATTTCTGAGGAGAGGGAAGGAGCCACAAGGAATTAAAAAGTCATGGTGTTTACCTTTGAACCTTTCAGTACAAAGCTGTTTATCATTATTCTTTATACCACATGCAGATTTCTATAAAGATTCCATTTTAAGTCCTTGATATTAAGAAAAAATTAAATAAATGCAATAGAATATTTGCTATAGTTTTCCTTAGACAGTGATTTTTATTTTCCATATTTTCCAAATTATTTCTAACATGTACATGTTAATTATAATCTATATTTGTTCTTAAAGCATTACCTTTAGAAAGAAGTACCTACCTTTCTACTTCAGCTTCCTTTACTTTGGCTGCCTCCCTCAAGGCTGAGTTCTTAGAAACCAAGTCCTGTAAAGTGCACTCCAGTTGTCGTTTGGCTTCCAGGCTGGATATGGTCTCCAAATTCTCAGTGAGGTTCTGGATGTCTGCTATTACGGATTTCAGTTCCTCTTGTTTCTGGTGAGGCATCTCTACTGATTCTTCTGGATTATCAAGATCTACTTTATGTGACGCAATGATGGCTTCCAGGTCGGAGATGATCCCCATGGCCCTGGAGACTGCTTCATTATAGCGTGTCATATTTTCATAAGCATCATTCAAGACATTCTGGTGAATGGGAGATTAAATGCTGTGATGAGATTTTCAAATTTGGGGGATTTTTGTTATTTTTGAATGTCTGTGATACATTCATAATATGTCTCTGGGTCATACAAGAGCAAGCATCTCACACGTTTAGTTTGATATTATTACACAGATATTTTAAAATGAATGTTTTTCTTTGCATAAAGAAAATTATTTCTAGAATTATTTCATATTTCAATTATTTAATATTTCAATTTCAAATATTTCATAGAGAAAATTGGATTTCTAAGAAATCCAATCTAAATTTAAAAATACATGTCATGAATCACGTCTAATGATACATGTTAATGCTCTAGAACTCTGTATTAGACTATTAAATAAAACTGAATATATTTAGTGTATATAACCTCAAGCAATATTTGTGAAAAAGACTCTCTCCCCAGATCTATTGCATTAATGTCTCTGCCATTAACTTTAGTTTTGAGCACATCACTTAATGTCTCCATATCTCTGTCATCTTGCTGAAATAACAAATAGTTGAAATAAAGAACTTGAAAGGTCCCTTCCAGTCCATCTCTAAGCATAACAGTTGGAGGATTTATGTAGAGTGTTTCTGGAAACCATACTGAAATCAAGTGGAGAAATGTATGAAGTACCAATTTAAAGAACATATTAGAGTTCATATGACTTTATATTTCTATAGCATTTATATCTAACAAAATAGTTCAAATACATTATCTAATAACTCTTTTGAATTAAAGAAGGGAGTTAACTTCCCCATTCTATAAATTTAGAGTGGCAATTCAGAAAACACAGTGAAAGGAGTTATGTTAAGTACAGTGTGTTTAACTGATGCCTAAGATATCTACCCTTTTACTACAGGAAAGGAGAGAGTTTGTTGCAGTCGCTGTACAACAGGCATCAGGAAACTTTTCCTGTAAAGGGTCAGACTAAATATTTCAGGTTTTGCAGGACATATAGACTATCACAGCTACTCAACCCAGATGTTGTAGCAGGTGAGCAGCCATAGGAAGCCATAAAGTGAATGGGCATGGCCGTGTTCCAATAAGACTATTTATAAAATCAGATGCTGTACGTAGATTGACCAATGAGCCTTAATTTGATGACCACTCTCTAAAAGCAGACAGATCTCAACAAGAATCCTGGTTCTGTTACCTGAGAAAATGGTAGTTTCTGAACTTCAATTTCCTTGTTTTAAAATGAAACTAATACTAGCACTCACCTTACAGAGCTGCTGTGAGGATTAAAGTATTCAGCATACTTCCTAGACAATGTAAGTCCTAAAGAAATGTGGAGTTGTTGTTCTGTGTTCTTTACACCATTTTTATTCCACTACATTCTGCTATTTCTACCAAAAAAAAAACCCCCAAAACCCAACCTTTTTGGTTCTGAGCCCAACAGAGTCTACAAGGCATATAGAACTAATGGTGTCAAACATCTTTTTCCACTATAAGGCACTATATTTTTATGTAGAATGAGTTGGGGCTATAAACTGGCCCTTTGAAGTTCTTTAAAATGACTATTCTCCTGTGTGGAAAGTTCTTATAGAACCTGTAACTTCTGTTTTTTAAATGTGTTTATTTTTTTTTCAAACTAAATGTGCTTATTTTTAATTGAAGGATAATTGCTTTACAGTATTATGTTGGTTTTTATCAAACATCAATGTGGATCAGCCATAAGAATCTGTTACTTCTTGAGAAATGTAGATATTAACCAGAGTAAAACATAAAACCAGGTTTTTATGTTTTAAAAACATGAAACCAAAACAAATACATTAACTGCCTAATTAAAAAACTTACAGTGCGGGAATCAATGCTTGCATTAAGCTGCATGTAAAGATCTTCAATGTCATTTAATTTTGCCTCCACATCACTAGTTTCAGAAGAATTTTCTTCACTTTGCTTCTCGATAACAGTCACAGCTTTAATGCTATCCATTTCTGCCTGAACTTGTTCCTGAAACGCTTCACAATTATCTTTTTCATTTTGAATATATTCAACTTGCAAATTTATAAATAATGGCTGTTGTAACTGAGATTTTATCTGATTTAAAACATGTAAGGAATTTTCTAGTTTGTCCTGAAAATCCTTTTCATCCATTTCTTTCAGTTGGGATTGCAGGGCCACTTTTTGTTGGAGAACCTGGTATAATTTATTATTTTCTTCTGCATACAGCTTTAGTTGTTGTATTTCTCTCTCTTTGAATAAGTCATCAAAGTCTTTATTTTCACTTAATTTTTTGATAATCTCATGATACACGCTCATGGCTTTCCCAATTCTCTGATTCAAAATTTGAGCATTGAGCAGACCACTTTCTGGTGGAATGTTAGGCACTGTTAGTACTGGTCCAGCCCTTTTCTTAATTTGTAAATCCAAAGCCTTCAGTTTAGCTAATGATGCTTGATATTTGTCATATTCTGCCACAAACGTATTCAACTTCTTAATTTTTCCTTCAAGTTCTCGTTCTTTTTCAAGTACTTGGGTTTGTATTTGATCAAGTTGGGTCCAATCCCAGTTTAGTTCTATACAGTCAAACACTTCTTTGAGTTTCAGTACTTGTAGGATACTAGATTGAATGCCAGTGATTTGGTTTTTAAGATGATGCAACTCCTCTTTAATATCCGGATTTACTTCTGGATTTAGTAGAAGTTCACTGTGCTGTATATGGTCAAGCTCCTTCTGAAGTGCAGATATTTTTTCATGAAATTCTCTGTAAAAATTTATCTTGTGTTCTACTTCATTACATTTATTTTGAATGAATCTTTGAGTTCTGTTGGCTCTAGTCTCAAGATTTTTCAACTGGTCATCCAGAAATAATCTTTCAAATATACTTAGATCCTTAGAGATGTTTGTTTGTTCCTGAAGATGTGTCGAGATTACACTTTTAATTTCCTGTAATTCCTTCTGAGAAGTGGTCAAAGCAACATACAGTTGTTCTAGTTCAGCTTCTGTGGAAGCTGTTTCTCTCTTGGGGATCATCAGTGTTTCATTTCCTTGAAGTGAAAGTTGAACCTTTCCTATCATGGCAACAAATTTGCTGCTTTCTTCCAATTTAAGTTCTAATTGCTGTGATCTCTGGGTTGATTTTAAAACTAGCATTTGGTATTGATTCTGTAAGTCCCGAAGGAGGTTATTTAAATCATTGCTCTCATATGGTGTGAGGTTGGGAATATTATCTTTGACCTCTTCAGCCAAGGACCCCACAACCTGCTCCTTATCTAGAATGCCATCGTGCACCACCTTGCATTTTCTGATCTGTGAAAGAATGTCATCTGGGAGAAGGGAAATGGGAGGAGTGAGTTCACCTAACAGATTCTTGACCCATAAGATAGCCTCTTTCATTTTGTATCTGGTTTCACACTTCTTGATCTGATTTTCCACCTCCATGTTTAATGGTTCCAATGCTTCCAATTGCTTCTGCAAATTACTTATTGCATCTTCTAAAATCTTCCTTTCTTTTTCTCCCCAAATCCTCTTCATCTGAAGTTCAGCTCGCCCCTTGAACACGGAAAACCTATGCTTTACAGTATGGAGTTCGATGGCCAAAGCAACCATGCTTAGATTCCCTTCCTGGGCTTCTGGAGAGTTTAGCCTTAACAGCAGGTGCTGCTGCTGCTGCTGCAGGGAAGTTTCAAGGTCTTGGATCTTACTCATGAGAAACATAAACTCATCGTGTCCCACTGCTTGTTGAGAATATTTCTTCTGAACCAGTTGTTCCACTTGCTCCCAACTATGTTCAAGTAGCTTGATCTGGGTTTCCAATAGCTTCTTATCCATGTCAGTCAGACAGTTTGATAAATTTTCCCATTTGACTTTCATCTTGCTTAAAGAATCTTTCTCTTTTTCTATTGATGTCAGAAAATTTTTAATTTTGTCCATATAGGTTGCACTGTCCAGGAGTCCCCTAGCAAAAGAAGAAAAAGTGAAGCTTATTAATATTTACTACATCAACATGAAGTTAGCTGTCATTAAAAGAAATTAATTCTGCTCTGAATTCATGAAAGAGAAGATTAGATCGCCTGTAAGAACACTCTTTCCTTAAAACAGAAATCAGAATCTTGTTTACTGTGGCTGTCAATTAATGTGTGACGGTGTAGAAAGCTCATCTATAAAACGAGTATCATAAAAATGCAGAACCACAGGAAAGGAGTAAAGAGTGAAGGGAACAATGTACACAAAACTCCTCTATAATCTGCAAAGTATTTGTGCAAAGTTAGGACTGAGGAAAATGACAATATCCAACTTCTTTGTTATCAATCTTACCAACAATAATGACAGTGATCAAGAAGGCATAACCATCAAGCTAAACTTTTTTTTCAGGAGACGCTATATTTAATATGCATATCCAGAATATATAAATGTTTCTTTAAAATAAGAAAACCATTAAAGAATTTTCCTTAATGGTTTCCATATGAAACTAATTTCTATACTGTAGTATTAAAATCATAATATTATTTAACAATATAAGCTCTTAACACCCTGGGCCTGTCCAAAGAAGTGAAACCTGTGGTTGAAAAAGAGAATGCATGCCCTAAATTCTTATACTTACATTTTTAAACTTTCCTTTTCTGTCAACAAGGCTTTCAATGAGAATTCGGCTGCCATGAGATGTCCCTGAAAATCTTTAAGGAGACAGTATTGACTTTCTTTCTTTTTCTTCAAAGTAATAAGTGCCTGAAGCAGATTATCCAAGTGCTGCACTGAATAACTTTCGTCATGGAGAACCAAGGCACTTGTTTCTGTTTTGTTGAGATATTCACTTTGTTCTAGAGGTTCAATGGCTGCTTTCTTTACTTCCAACTGGGTACATAATTCCTGAAAACAAGTAAAGGAAATCAATAAACATTTACTAATTCACTGATTAATTCATTTATTTTTCCCCCTTGCTCTTTCCTTCCAGTAACACATTCCATTCCAAGAAGATTTTTAAATATTTCATTTGCACCCAGAGAAACTAAGGTCCTGACATTTAAAAGATCTCCCCCCCCACTGGAGTCATCTTAAAGTCTAAACTAACATTCACCACTGGTCTAACATTTAATAGCAATCTGTTCACCCTACTGTGTTCAAAGCTTCTACAATGTCTAAAGAAGATTTTTCTTGCTTTTATTATTTACATGCATCATCTCCTTTTCCTCTTTTAGGTACATGCTTACTGTTATATAAACTTGGCTAAAACTGTAAAGATCATTTTTCAAAACATGATCATGCACTGGACTTTGAGATGCCTGTCCATGGCTGTAAGTACATAAATAGATAAACACAGTTATGTAAACACAGCTATAAAGATGAAGAAGGAGTACCCCATAATGCTGATAATTAGGAAAAATAAAAGGAATCTGTCAAATGCAGAAAAATAGATAGGACTAAGAAAAGGAATAATGACAAGTCAGAATCTCCAAATTTTATCACTGAATAAGTAAGTTTTTAGGAACTTTGTGAAAGAGAAAGACTAATGTTCATTAAACTCTTACACTTTTTAAATGGAAAGATTTATACAACTTACTGATTAGTACATAATTATATAGTTACCAAATTGATCATCAGGCAAAGGTTAAATGAGACTTTTCATTCCGTGCAAGCAAGTTTTTGGTAATTAAAATATATTGTATTGCACTAGATAAATGATGCAATCATGTTGTCAGTGTTTTTCTTGTTTCCATACCTCTATCTCTTTTAATTGTTCATTTCTTAACATAACATCTAATTCTAAAGGTTGATTTTGCAGCTCATTGACTTTCCGCTCATCTTCAGTGTTTTTCATGCTTTCTTGAACATCAAGAGAAAGTTGTCTTAACAAAATTATTTCCAAAGCTGAATTCTGAAAACATAAGAAGATTAATTGCTAAATAGTCTAACTTCCAAATAAATAATTTTTATTTTTCTTGATGAAAAAAAATCCAGGTTCTTCTATTTACTCACATTAAAGGCTTTTCAAAAGTATATTTTTGCCATGACCAAAGTGGATTTTTCCATGCAATATTTAATGACAATATTTAGTATTTTCCATGTAATACTTAATGCCAAGAAAAATGAAACTTTTTTTTACAAGATGGTATAGAATCTAGCATTTCTCAATTACATACTGAGGAATGCAATGGTACCCATTGGTACTTTAAAACAGTAAGTGGAGAGATGAAGGAAATGCCAAAATTTCATGCATTAAAAATGTCATGCCTTAATCCAAGTAACAGTAAGATTTCCAATTCTGGGTATGGCAGAACAGGTTATATAGAGGGTAATTTGATCTTTTCTAAAAGCTCTAAGAACTTGAGGTTCTCAGTAGGAAATACAGAGATGGCATTTCAACTCATTTATTCATTTTTTCAACAAACATTCATTGAGCACTTAAGGTACCACAGTAGTAATTTTAAAACATTTCCCATTATTTTTCTAAGGTAGTAGATTTTATTTTCAGGTTACTTTATAAGTGAAATATCATTCAATTTTGCCATATACTTTCATGTCAGTAAAAATCCAGTCTGTACCAAGTCTGTGAATAAAGTATATCCACATCTCCAAACAAGGCAGAAATTGTTAAAAATACAGCCGAGATAGTAATGTTAAGATGTTAACAATGGGAAAAACTGGGTAAGGGATAAATTAGAACTATCTGTACTATCTTTACAAGTTTTCTGTCAATGTGAAACTATTCTAAAATCAGAGTTCATTTAAATAAAACATATACTGTCTGGAGCTTCACCAATAATGACTGGTAAGAAAATTCAGCTGACCAGTGTTACTGGTTTTGAAGTATCTACTTGGCACTTAGCACAGGACACTTCTAAAAGGTTGTAAATAATTGGGATGATTTTGCCAATTTCCTCCATTTCTAGCCATTTATTCATGAGAACTATGGTTAAAATCTCCATGGAAGGCAGGATCTCTGCATGGGATGGGGGGCAGGGAGGGAGATCCAGGAAGGCTGTGAGAAGAGGGGGTGTTGGTGCCACATAACAGATTTCTGCACCATAAACTGAAGTCCTGTGAGGGCGAAGCCTGCCTATTTGTCAGCTGATGACTACTTTTACTTAGTACCCCAACAAATCCACCTGCAGGGCAAGAGCTCGTGAGCTAAAGGTACAGACATTAAACTCAGGAAATCTTCACTCCTTATCAATAATTTATTAGGAATTCAGAGCCCTGGTCTCTCTTACCTGATGGACCAGTTACTTAACTAGCCACATTTATAACCTGCTATTTGTACTCAGCCTTCAGTGGTGAGAGAGAGCATCCTAAAAAACCTGAAATCACCCCAAAACACCATTTGTTTACCAAATCCAAAAGCCATGTTTCCACTTTGGCAGAAAATCCAGCAGAATCCCTCAAACGAACATTTTAAATTTAAAAATCAACATTCCTTTGTGAACACCCCAGACATTAGAACACAGACACCTGCCCTGATTGGCTCCTGGAAAGATTCTTTTGTAACCAGCCATCCTTTGCTCCTCATCTTTAGCTCTATTCTGATTTTGCAGGCTCATTTGAAACATCTTATTTTAAACAATAAGATGTTTCAAATATATTTAAAAGAATACAATATCATGGTTACTCATTACCCATGACAGGGACATAACTGATATAACTTTCCATATTAAAAATACAATTTAAAGTCCAGTCCTGAGAAGGGCATTGAAGCATGTTAATTGTCATGTGTCTAATCGATCGCCAGCCCAGGATCGATGCTCGGGACTGGTGCAGCGAGATTTCCCGGGGAGGGGAGGGAGGAGGGAGGGGGGACCCGGAGGGGAAGCATATGTAAACCCATGGTGATATCATAACAATGTATGGCTAAAACAATAATTAAAAAAAAAAAATAAAATAAAATAAAAAAAAAAAAAAATAAAGTCCAGTCCTCACTCCTTTTTCATCTATCCTTCCCTAGAACTAACCACTATTCTAAAATCCACACACAGTTGTCTTTATATTTTGATTACATATGTTAATATTCATACAGTATTATTTTATGTATTTTAACTCATAAAATTGGAATCACATATGTATTATTTTATAACTTATTTTCTACATTCAGCAATATGATTTGAGGCTTATCATGGTGTCATATAAATCTCACTCAGTCATTTGAGGTTTCACACAGTTCTGCTGTCTGAATGAACATGTATGTCTGTCAGGCTACTATGGATATTATCATGTTTCCAACTTTTCCTATTTTAGATATTGTGGTGATAAACACCTTTGTTTTAGGTCTTCTTGAACATATGTGACTTTCTTTGGGATGTTTTCCTAGAACTGAAATTACTCCTTAATCCACCCCTGCTGATCTCAGTTTAAGTATTGTTTCCTTAGAGAGGCTCTCTCTGACTATAGTTCAAGTCAGACTCCTTTACTGTAGATTATAATGGAAACATGTTCCTTCCTTTAGTTCCTATAATTAGACCCTCATGAGAAAATTAGTTGGTTAATGTATGTCACCTCTTGTAGACCAGAAGTTCTATGAGAAGAGAGACCACATCCATATTCATTCACCATTGAAGCCTCATTGCCAACCCAAGAAAGTTTTACTGAATGGATGTATAGGTGAATTCACGTTAGAAAAAAATTTAAAAATTTCATTTAGTCTTCAATTGCCAAGATTAACAATTAGTGGTTTATAAAGTGGAAAGAAGTTGAGGACCAATCAATCTAGCAGTTATAGACCAGAGATCTACTAGGAATGACAGGAACAGGGCTGAAGAAGAGTAGAGAAGGTTTGAAAACATGCACAAGAACTGAATAAAGGGTCTACTGGAACTAGATAGCATATTAGTATATTAAACCTCAATTAATAGCCCATGTAACACATTTGATAAAATTGGGGGATAGACCGCCAAACATCACGCTGGGTAGAAACGAGCCTGGTTCTAATCCCAGCTCTTCTAGAATGAGAACTTGGCTGATAAACACCTTCTGATGTTAATTCCCTAACCTGAAACACAGGGTTAGGATAGACATTTTCTAATGTTCCTCAGCCTAATATTTTAGGATTTTGAAGAATGTCCTCAAATGCATGCTGCTCCTAGATGTTAATACCATTTATACCATGTAAGTCACTCCTGTACAGAAATAAATCTTGGATTGAGAATAATACCTCTAGAGTAAGAACCAAGATTTGCATAGTGGCCAGAAGTAACATACTTGGAAGGCAGAGTTGACAAATGACCTAACTACATGTCCCAAGAAAATTTTTCTACTGACTTACTAGAATAACCAACACCAGAAATAAACATCATTTATCCTAGGAATGAACTCTCTCTCTTCCTCTTCATTCTACTACTGACTTCCCTGAGTTTCTGGTCACTCAGCTATAGCTGGATGTCTTACATGTTTTATACCTGTAATCATCCACATTCATTTAAATATTGAAATTATAAACACTCAGAAAATGTTAAAAAGAACAAAAAATGATTCAGACACATTGACAATTATATCCAATGACAAAGAAATTCAAGAAGCAATCAAGACAAAAGGTGTTTTGGTTTTATGTTAGGAGCAATTATGCCATGAAGGTTGACATTGGGGAAGGAAGGGACAGGAAAGATCATTCAATATGGGTTAAGCTATAATGTTGCTGTATGAGTTTTTAGAAAAATAATAAGAGAAGAATGTATCAGTTACCCTGTATTTCCTGTTTATCATTTCCTTTTATGGACACCTAGAATCCTAAGAGATCACTCAGACCTCTTTATCCTATCCTTTTTATCATATGCTGAATCTAAAGTATCCCTTGAGTGAATGAGTGAGTGAGTGAGTGAAAGTCAGTCAGTCATGTCTGACTCTTTGCAACCTCATGGACTATACAGTCCATGGAATTCTCCAGGCCAGAATACTGGAATGGGTAATCTTTCCATTCTCCACGGGATCTTCCCAACCTAGGGATCAAACCCAGGTCTCCCACACTGCAGGCAGATTCTGTACCAGCTGAGCCACAAGGGAAGCCTAAGAATACTGGAGTGTGTAGCCAACCCTTCTCCAGCAGATCCTGCCAACCCAGGAATTGAACCAGTGTCTCTCGCATTGCAGGCCGATTCTTTACCAACTGAGCTATAAGGAAGCCCACATTCTTTATTGGGGCTAAGTAAGAAAGTATCACAAAATTCAGATTTGTTGTCCTGTCACTAAGCTGTGTCCAACTCTTTGCGACCCCATGGACTATAGCACATCAGGCTCCTCTGTCCTCCACTATCTCCTGGAGTTTGCTCAAATTCATGTCCACTGACTCAGTGATGTTATCTAACCATCTCATCCTCTGTCACCCTCTTTTTCTTTTGCCTTCAATCTTTCCCAATATCAGGGTCTTTCCCAAAGAACTGGCTCTTCACATCAGGTGGCCAAAGGTTCCAATAATTTTAAAAAAAGAGGTGTTACATATACACAATGGAATATTCAGTTCAGTTGCTCAGTTGTGTCCAATTCTTTGCGACCCCATGGTCTGAAATATGCCAGGCTTCTCTGTCCACCACCAACTCCCAGAACTTGCTCAAACTTATGTCCATCTAGTCAGTGATGCCATCCAACCATCTCATCTTCTGTCGTCCCCTTCTCCTCCTGCCCTCAATCTTTCCCAGCATCAGGGTCTTTTCCAATGAGTCAGTTCTCATCAGGTGGCCAAAGTATTGGAGCTTCAGATTCAGTCTCAGTCCTTCTAATGAATATTCAGGACTGATTTCCTTTAGGATTCACTGGTTTGATCTCTGTGCTGTCCAAGGAACTGTCAAGAGTCTTCTCCAACACCACAGTTCAAAAGCATAAATTCTTCAGCATTCAGCTTTCTTTGTAGTCCAACTTTCACATCCGTACATGACTGCTGGAAAAACCACAGCTTTGACTAGACAGACCTTTGTCAGCAAAGTATGTCTCTGTTTTTTAATATACTGCCTAGGTTGGTCATAGCTTTTCTTCCAAGGAGGAAGCATTTTTTAATTTACCTAACCATTAAAAAGAATGAAACTTGAACACTTTCTAACACCATACACAAAAATAAACTCAAAATGGATTAAAGAGCTAAGCATAAGACCAGAAACTATAAAACTCCTAGAGGAAAACACAGGCAAAAAACACTCTCTGACATAAATCACAGCAGGGCCCTCTATGACCCACTCCCAGAGTAATGGAAATAAAAGCAAAAATAAACAAATGGGACCTAATTAAAATTAAAAGCTTTTGCACAATGAAGGAAATTATAAGCAAGGTGAAAAGACAGCCTTCAGAATGGGAGAAAATAAGAGCAAATGAAGCAACTGACAAAGAATTCATCTCAAAAATATATAAGCAACTCCTGCAGCTCAATTCCAGAAAAACAAACAACCCAATCAAAAAATGGGCCAAAGAACTAATTAGACATTTCTCCAAAGAAGACATACAGATGGCTAACAAACACATGCAACAATGCTCAACATCACTCTATCAGAGAAATGCAAATCAAAACCACAATGAGTTACCATCTCACACCGGTCAGAATGGCGGCTATCCAAAAGTCTACAAACAATAAATGCTGGAGAGGGTGTGGAGAAAAGGGAGTTGGTGGGAATGCAAACTAGTACAGCCACTATGGAGAACAGTGTGGAGATTCCTTAAAAAACTAGAAACAGAACTGCCATATGACTCAGCAATCTCACTGCTGGGCACACACACCAAGGAAACCAGAATTGAAAGAGACAGGTGCACCCTAATGTTCATCACAGCACTGGTTACAATAGCCAGGACATGGAAGCAACCTCGTTGTCCATCGGCAGACGAATGGATAAGAAAGCTGTGGTACATATATACAATGGAATATTACTCAGCCATTAAAAATACATTTGAATCAGTTCTAATGAGGTGGATGAAACTCGAGCCTATTATACAGAGTGAAGTAAGTCAGAAAGAAAAACACCAATACAGTATACTAACACATATATATGGAATTTAGAAAAATGGTAACGATAACCCTGCATGCGAGACAGCAAAAGAGACACAGATGTATAGAACAGTCTTTTGGACTCTGTGGGAGAAGGTGAAGGTGGGATGATTTGAGAGAATAGCATTGAAACATGTCTATTATCATATGTGAAACAGATCGCCAGTCCAGGTTCAATGCGTGAGACAGGGTGCTCAAGGTTGGTACACTGGGATGACTCAGAGGGATGGGATGGAGAGGGAGGGGGGAAGGGATTCAGGATGGGGAACACATGTACACCCATAGCTGATTCATGTCAATATATGGCAAAAGCCTCTACAATACTGTAAAGTAATTAGCCTCCAATTAAAATACATTAAAAAAAAGAATGAAATGATAGACTGCAGCATCATAGACTGTCATACTAAATAAGGTAACTAGACAGAGAAAGATAAAACCATATATCATTTATATGTGAACTCTAAATAAGATGAAACAAATGAACTTATTTACAGAACAGAACAGAAATAGACTCACAGACTTAGAGAATGAACTTATGGTTACCAGGTGGACAGGATTGAGGGTAGGGATAGACTGGGAGTTTGGGATTGACATGTACACACTGCTATATTTGCAATAAAATGTCTTTCCATATTAAAAAAAAAAGATTCATGTTACAATAGAGGGAGAAAAGGTGTTAAAAGTGTTACTAGAAACTAAAACTAGCTTCTTTAGTATAGACTTGTGAAAATTATTTGAAGACTTAAGTCCCTTCATACGCTCTTTAAAAAAAAAGCATCATAATGAAGTAGCATAAATTATCAATAGCTCATCATTCAAGAGTAAGTAAAAGCTTAATAAACAAAAATTTTTATTATTGGGTTGTGATCTTTAGTTTTCAATATACTCTACTGAATTTGGGGAGTTCACAGCCAACATGGGTCTGAGAAGCTAAACTTAAAGTTATTAAGCAAACCCACTTATCAATGTCATGTATTAGGATAGAAAAGTACTCAAATATTTTACCTTTTTTACTTATATACAACTCTTTAAATACCATTGAGAAAGCTCCTCTTACAGATACAACTTCAAGAGTCTCATCACAGGGCCCTAAGCTTTTAAGACATACTTTGATAGCTTGATCCAGCACAGTTTGTGGGATTTCATGTCAGTAACATGTTCCATTGGCATTTGACCTTGTTCCACATTTTAGGAAACTGTCTGGGTCCTCTAGTCCTCCAGGCATTTCTTCTTTTTTTTTTGGCAGCACTGGGTCTTTGTTGCTGCACGTGGGATTTCTCTAGTTGTGGAAGCAGGGGTGGTTCCTTTCTTCTTGTGGTGGGTGGGCTTCTCTTTGCAGAGGCTTCTCTTGTTGCGGAGCACTGGCTCTAGGGCATGTGGACTTCAACAGCTGCAGAACTTGGGCGCAGTAGTTGGAGCTCGCCAGCTCTAGAGCACTAGTTGTGGTGCATGGACTTAGCTGCCCCAAGATAGGAGGAATCTTCCCAGACCAGGGGTTGAAACCATGCTCCCCTGCATTGGCAGGTGGATTCTTAACCACTAGACCAGCACAGGGAAGTCCCTCCTGTAGTTCTGTTCTTGAAGACAACAGCAGTGCCGATTCTCTTCATCCCTGTGTATCACATGTTCCATAAAATGCTGACAACCCATCCTTGGAAGGGCTAACTTTCGCTATTGTCCCAATGGACCCTGGACTGTAAGAGGCTGCCAAACAGGGAGACTCTTTCAAATGTAGTTTATTGGATGGCTCTTTGTGCCTTTTCCATTTCAACCTCTCACTATGAGAAAGCACTTTAAGAGCCACAGAGAAATATACCGATTTGGATGTTTAGAATGAAAACAAATTGATATTCTTCTTTCTTCTCCCCAGGGAAGATCAGGAGCCTGAGTGTCATTATGCTCACACTAAATGACCTGACAACAGTTAAAAACACATTTGCAGTATAGGGTTAATGTAAGAAGATAAAGAAAGGCACCTATCCTTCCAAACAGTCTCTGATTTCATTATGAAATCAACCAAAAAAAAAAAAAAGACCCACCAAAATAGAGCTGTTAGATTTTTTTTTTCCCCAAGAAAATGGGTAAAGTACATTTTTTTTTTTGCCTTCTCTAATTTGCTTTTGAGCTCTTGACCCAAGAAATGATACCTGATTACATATCAAAGAGAATAATAAACCTAAATTGATGACTGACATTTCTAACAGATGAACAGTAATATTTCACCACTGAAATCCTGGACAGTTTTCTAAGGGCTCTTTTTACAAGTAAGCACCATAAATAGCTAGCACATTGAGGGTTTAATTATGAAATCAGGAGGCTTGATTCACGACCCTCTCTTCAGAGCCCAACACCTCCTCTTCATTCGCAGACATGATGTCTTAGAGCTGCAATCACAAGCACTTACCTTATTTATTTCCCAGTCTGCCTCCAACTTTTCCACTGCAGCTGATTCCTGAGTGGACTCCTGTACATCAGAAGTGACCTGCTCCTCTCTGCCTGGCAGAGGAAACTTTGCTTTCTTTTCTGTTGAGCATTTTGATTTGAGAATGCAGTTTTCCATCTCCTGCTTAGCAGATTCAAGTCTGTTTTCCAAATCTTTTTGTTTACACTTCAGTGATTTTATATCATCTTTAATAGTCTTCTGTCCTGCTGAAGATGTATTTTGCTTGACGGATTTTGCTAAAGTTAAAATCTTCTCTAATGTGCCATCTTGTAAATGGAGACTATTCTCTAGTTCCTGTGAGCACAGAAAACATTGTCACAAAAGTATCACTGTTCAATTATCACAAGAGTTAGCTGACTTTTGTAAATTATAGAGTATTTTGCTTCACTAGTGGGAAGCTTTGTAAGAAACTTATCAACCCATATCACAAAGAAGAAACTTCGGGCAAAATTTAAACTAATGTAGTGACCCAGATCAAATTTCCCAACAGATTTTATAAGATACTAGAAGATTTTATAAGATTACATTTATAAAAAGAAATGAATATGTTCACAACCCGTTCCTAGAACACAGGAAATGGCCAACACATACTTTTTGAATATATATTTTGTTCAAGATACTTAATAATATATAAATAATACTAAAACATATATTAATAATACTAAAATCAAACACTAACCAAACACTAAATAATAAGTGTCTACTTTGTGCAAGGCCCTAAAAAGAATAAAAACACTTAGAATGTGCTTGTATGAATCTAGTGCTAACATTTAAAATTCAGAGCAAAGCTTAAATCAATCAAATGCAATATCTTAAATAGAGCAGAAACTCAATCAATATTTACTAAATGATTAAACAAATGAGGCTATTTGAGACCTCCAGACTCAAAAGGAATTTGATAAACTATAGCAGGTACAGATGTTACTGCTGAAACAGAAAAGGCCAGAAAGTTACTAAGGTGAACTATGCTGTATTTATTACTTGCTGTTCAAATGGACTACACAATAAGTATTTGTTCATTCATTCAACTAACAGCAAGTAATATGGTAAGTTTTGAAATTACATAGATGAGTAAAATATAGTCCCTTCACAATCCTATAGCCTAGTGAGAGAGACACAGAAGCAAACAGACAATTGTAACAGAATGTGGAAAGATGTAAGCTAACAAATATGCATGGGGTATTGAAACATTTTCAGCTGGAAGAAGGGAGTTCCAGGTTGCATTTTGGATAGATACAAGGTGGCCAGGGGCAAGGTGCACCAGCGAGGGTGATACTGCAGGCAGGGAGCCTAGTCAGACATCTTGCAAACATGGGCATCTATGAGATGAGGGTCTGCTCTAAAGCAGCGGTAATGGGGGTAACAGAAGAGGGACCAATTGCAGAGATAACCCAGAGATGAAAGAGACAACTCTTGATGTCCGTCTAGATTGGGGAGCCTAAGAAAGGATATCCAGGTTTCTGATCCGGCAGCCTAGAGAGATGGTATAGATATCCAGAGTCAGAGGAGAAGAAGCAGGCTCACTGGAAGGGAGTTGGGGTATGGAGAAAAGGAAGGAGATGACGAGTTATTTTCTGGACATGCTGAACCACAAATAACTATGAGACACATAAGTATAGAAGTATAGTAGGGTCAGGAGACCCAAGTAGTATCCCCCACTCTGTCCTTTAGCTCATTATATATAAAATGAGGAATCTGAACTTGACAGTTTCTGAGATTCCTTCCAGCTGTAGCTCATGTCTTATACTTTTCTCAGTATCTGAGGCACCTAGACCAGGGGCCTGGACATGATGACCCTTAACATTTGTCAAATTATCACTGTTAAAAAAGGAGGTAGGATTTCCCTGGTGGTCCAGTGGTTAAGAGGTTAACACTCTGCATTTCCACTGCAGGGGGGCTCAGGTTCAATCCCAGATCTGGAAACTAAGATCCCGCATGCCATACAGCCAAAAACAAGGGGAGGGGGAGGTAGCCTTGTGACAGTGTCAAGCTAATCTGAAGGGGGAGTCTTGCTTGATTCCCAAGTTCCTAAAAAGAAGAGATCAGAAATTCCCAAGCTCAAGCCACTAGTGCTTCCTGAGACTCACTCCGTGCAATCTCCAAAGGACTGCGAAAGCAGCACAGTAAAGAACATGCTTTACTGTTTTCTTCCAGAGGACACCGCATTTGTTGGCTGTGCAGATGGTGAGCTTCCAAGAAATGTGTTTTGAGATGCAGGTAAAGAGCGGAAATGCTTACTGTGTAAGGCGAGGGGTTGTTGAAGCGAGGGTGGGAATTTTAAAAGCTCTCCATCTGCAGAGAACTCTACGGTAGTCCATGAGTATGAAAATAAATCAGGTGAAAATTACCTAACTCCCATCCACCCGTGATGAAGTCTGCAAAATTGAACCATTTCCCCCTTGGCCTTATTGCATTAGGTGCACCATTTGATCACCCAGTTATCTCCTGGAATCATTGTGCTTTTTCTAAGACAGAGATTTCCAGCAGCTGCTGACTGGTCATGAGTGGAATTATCTCTGAGGGTTCAGAGGGCTGAGTACGGTCCAACTCAAATTATAAATGGATTTGCTCACTAATGAAGAACATTCCCACTTTTCATGACTGGATAGGACTTTATCCAACAGTGATCTGAATAGCATTTTCAACATTGTAATTTCTTTTTCTTTTTTTATTTCTTTTCTTTCAGCATTTGAATTTCTGATCAAGAACACTGATTTGTCAAGTTGTGCTTATATCGATTTTTTTAAATGCATATCATTTCTGGATATTTCTTAATACCTGCAGTTTCTGCAGTTTTTCCTCGACTGCTTTTTCATTCACAGGCTTATCAGAAAAATAGACAAATTCCTTAGAGATATAGTCCAATGCAGTGTTTAGGTCTGTGACGCAAAGCTGGTATGAGTCGTGTTCTTGAACATGACCTTCTAGTTTCTGCACAGAATCCTAAGAATAAACATTGACAATGTATGAATTGGATCTCTGAATTATCTCACTCAGAAAATAATTAAATTGTTCATAAATATTTATTTTATGAGGGTTCATCTTGAAACAGAAATAAGATCATAAATCATCCAGAGTTCTTAGGTAAAATTTTTAGTGTTGAGATGGTTATTTGTTCCCCACTCCATGTTTCTTTGCTTTCATTTCAGTCCCAAAAACAATTTGTCAGAGGTTTACAAAATGAAATGGCTACAAATTATATTATCAAATCACAAACACCCATAATAAAGCAGCTCCCTTAATTATCCTTCTCAGAAATGAGACTATGTGAAATCAACCTAACCTCAGATCCCTTTCCTAAGAATCAAACCTCAAAGTTGGGAAAAAGTAATCCTAACTCAAGAGCAAAACCACTTTCAAGTTCTCTTCCTGCAGTAAGAAAATAAGGTGACCACACCTGATCAGAAAAGCAGCAACTAAATAACTTACAGCCAAGTGAGCATAATCTTCACTTCTGCACACTCCTGCTACTTGTTTATGTGAGATTTCTAATCCAGGTAATCCTTACACTGAATTCAACTTTCAGTGTGCAAAGAATATAAATAATTCTCTTAAGATAATACTATGCTTCATGACAAAATGACATTTTACTTCTTATTTCTTTTATTGTAGGTCATGTGGAAAGACTCAAGGGAAAAACCTGATAAAGTTTATCACAATAATGGATACAACTATCACAACAGATGATGGATGGATGTGTGGATGGATAGATGGATGAATGCAGTGATAGACTGATGGATGGACAGATGGATGCTGCATGGACAACTCTGACACTATCACCTACATAAAAATGCCTAAGGGAATTCCCTGGTAGTCCAGTGGTTAGGACTCCACATTCTCACTGCCAGGGGCCTGGAAAAAAAAAAAATCTTAAGCCTTCCAATCCCTAAAGAGGAGAACTTTGATGAGAGGAGATAACACTATCATCAAATAATACACACTAGATTTCTCTAGCAAAACTGACCACAATTGATTCCTCCATTTTATGGAGCTAGTATTTGTATCTAAAAATGATACATTTTAAAAGCTTTAGATTTTCCAAAATAACCAAAAAATAGTTCCATACACAAATAGTACATAATTAAGCATACTGAGGACAATCGCTTAAAGTTTTGTTCTGAGCATTTCACCTGTAGTTGTTGAAGAAGACTCTCATGTAGATGCTTGATTTCCAGCCATGGCTCTTCACTAAAGTTGGGATTTTTAGTGCACTCTAAGAGGTAATTTCCTTGAGATTTTAACTCCTCTAGTAAGAATGTCAAATCCTGTGCTTTCTGGAGGAACTTCTTATAAATTTTTAATTGAGCCTTCTTCTCCTGCAAGCCAGGTTGCAGAGCAAAGCCCACTTCTTGTTTCTTTTTGAGCTCTGTGAGCATTAATCTCAGATCCTCCTTACTTTGCAAATACTTCTCGCCTTCCAGTAGAAGCTTTTCCTGATGGCTAAATTTTACAAAATAGTTTATAAATGAAATGACACAGCAAAACAAAACAGCATTTTGCATCATATAACATGATTATAAAAAGCATTAAAATAACACTGCTGTACATTATTCTCGGAGACTTCTTAGGCATTTTAACATTCTAAATGGCCCTAAGCTTAACTCAGAGATCAAGATAAAAATTAGTTGTGGTATGATTTTAAAAACTATTGTTTTCATTATATAATTTGATCTGAGGACAAATGTTTAATAATTTAGATTTCAAACTATTTCAGTTTTTATTATGTTTAAATACAATTATTCTGTTTTTCTTTTTAAGTTAAACAAATAAGCATGCAGTACATTGGCCAGCTAACTAGCTTATGTTTCCTACAGCTTGATTTTAATTTTGATCTGACTGCTTCCTTACAAAAATATGAAATTTACATTTCCACCAAATATTAAATGTATCATAATTTGATTTGATGTGAAAGGAGTGAAGAATTTTCACAGAATTATGTCCACTTAATTCAGATATTTATAAATGTTTACATATTTAAGAATCTCTTAGCATATATATTTAAAGGCATAAATTATCCTATAGTAATGTAAACACTGAGGTTGTCTGGGGGAAGAAGGTTTGGTACAGAAGGAGGTTATTGAAGGTGGAAAGATAGACAAGGTTAATTTGTTACCAACAGTGCCTTGATGCACCAGCCAAAGGAACCAGGGAGTTACGACAGGGCGTTTCATTTCTGATCCAGAGAACTAGTCTCTGTTTCTGCCTCAACACTGTGGTTGTCCCTGACATTGCTTTCTCTCCAACAGATATATTATATCTACATCCAGAAGGTAGACAAAACATACTTGTTATGGCTTCACTGTGCAATGGAAAATCAGGAAAATGCTGAAGGCATGCCCTTTACCTTAGATACGTGTTGGCCAAGTGGAGTGTGTTGTCCCACTGGTTCTTGATATCAGTGAGGGTCTTTGGAACCACTGGAGCCCTGCTGCTCTCAGCCTGACTCATGATGGTCTGTATCTTAGCATCCCCTTCAGGTTTTAGCAAAATGATCTCCTAAATTAAATAAAAATGATCTTATAATCTCATTCATATTACTTGAGGATTACATATGATATCTTTTTACTTATAAACATCATTCAGAGATTCTAACTGCAGAGTAGATTTCAAAATTTCCCTTTCACTTTTACACAGGCCCCAAGTATCCTTCACATTGTACAGAACTGCTTCTCAGCAAACATCTGTCACATTACCTACTCTCCTCTCGATTCTCAATTGCACTCAAATAAATTATGTACAAAAAAATCCCTGGTAAATCCTCCTTCCAACCTGCGCCATTATTTATAAATAAAGAGTTGGGGTAACAATCTGAACAAGACGCCTTTATACATCTAAGAGTAAGTTTTCAGCTTCATATGGGAAAATGCACAGTGTCACAGGCCAACTTCTGTTTCTCCAGCACAACATAATTCATTCCATTCTCTGTATTTTAATTTTCCTCTTTTGCCCCAAACAGTCAAGTTCCTCTCCTCTTGGAAACACTACTTCAGATTCACCTTCTCTGGAAAACCTTTCAGATGTGACCCCAAACAATTCTGATTACTTCTGTATGTCAAACTAACCCTTGAAACTTGACCACTATCTTCCTCCACAGTTAGTATCTGATAAACCAGGAAACACTCAACCCACTCAGGATCTAATACCCTTTAGGAACCGCACATTCCCACTCTGAAAATGAGCTCCTCTCCAGCCCTGACTTTGACATTGCCAATGCCTCTGATGTACTAACATCTATTTTTTTAACATCCTAGCAAACTCCTACCTGCTGCAGTTCTAATTTATAGCCTTTATTTCATATCTGCACTCAGTGAAGATGGGTAATAATTGGGCACTGCTCTCACAAAGAGAGGATATACCTTTCCTTTCTATATGCATTAAAATAATTTTATATGCATCACAGCCCTTCTCTTTGGTAAGCTCAGCCATCTGAAATTCTCACCCAAACCACAGTGATCCTATCTTCCATTAACAAACGAATCTTTGCAATTTTCCTCTAAATCTTTCTAAAACTGGAGTTCATCCTGATCTTTGACATTTAGTTTCCACAGTTATACCTTTATTTTACGGATTCTTTCCTCAAGTGGCATTTTGCCTTCAGATGAATTCAAAACCATAAGGGACTCTTTAATCCCTGTTATCCAATGAATTACATCATGTGCAAGATCACTAAAACTCTGGTCCTCAGCAGGAGGTAACTTATCCTCTTCGTCAGTTTCACATATTTGTCTTAATAATGTCTGGTATCTATCAATCAAATGTGTTGATTCCGTTACTATTTCTTCTTCCTCAGTAATCCCATATTGCTTCACGGAGTTGTTCAACTGGGCCATTGATTCGAATTGTTCCCTGTAAATTCCAAATATCATTGGAAGATTATAGGAGCCACGACACACCTTCAGAAACCATATCCCCAAGAAACGCATTTTGTGCAAGATCAGCTTTACCTCTTTCTAGCTAGAGCTTGGCAAAATAGCTCAGTTTTCTCTCGTGTTCCTTCCATTTCTTTCCATATTTCTTCTTGATTAGTCAACCACTTACTCAGGTTTCTGTGGTCATTCTGGAGTCTAAAACAACATCACACATGTTAAAATATGAAATCAGCAAAAAGTGTCTATCTGAAGAAAAGGTTGGCACAAATCTTGTAAGCCAACCAGGTGTTTTACATTTTTTTTATTATTCTTTATAAAAAACTTTGTAACATTATTTAAGAAATAATAATAATAATGTTACAAATAACAAATTTAGAAACAAAATTATAACATTAAAATCTGAATAATAGCAGCATGTATTATAGTGGAATTCTAGTAAGCCATAAATATATATCATAAGCTCCCCAGATGGCTGAGTGGTAAAGAACCTGCCTGCCAATGCAGGAGACTTGGGTTTGATCCCTGGGGCGGGAATATCCCCTACAGGAGGAAATGGTAACAAACTCCAGTATTCATGCCTGGAGAATTCCATGGACAGAGGAGCCTGGCGGGCTACAGTCCCTGGGGTCACAAAGAGTCGAACATGACTTAGCGATAAGCATGAGAATGAGATCTATCATAAAGAATAAGAAACAAAGATAAAATATTTTTAGACTCTCCCCTGAACCTTCGCCGTAATTTGAAGAATTCTCCAAACCTCTGTATTCCTAGTGTCAAACATGGGTTTGAAAGTACATATTTTATTTTTGAAATTCATGTGTATATGTATCCCACTGCTAGCTGTACTGAAGCAGAGTACATATGAAGAGATGATTAGTATGAAAGATCGCCTTTATTTCCTACCTCAGTAGCTGCTGCAAGCACTCATCAAGCTCCTTTGCTCGTGCCTGGCATATGGACTCCATTTTTTCTAATTCAACTTCTTGACTTACAATCCAACTGTTAAGCTTCTTAACAGGTGCTTTGGGCAGATGTTTTTTCACATGATTCAGTACAGTTCCCACTTGCTGTATTTCACTGCCTCTTCCTTCAAGAGTCAAGAAATCCTTAAGGAAGACAAAAAGTCAATTATATCCTATAGGCAAGCTTCAGTGCGGTCCCTGTCACCCCAGTGATACTTTTCCAAGACAGTACACAGCTAAGCCATCTTCATAACTTCCTCTGTAAAAGAAGAGCTATGGAGATACGGCTAACTCCCATGGCAAATGACCAAAAGATGATTTATATTGGTTCTAGACTGTGTGTGTATATTGGCATTTGCATCTGACTTTCTGGGAATCATATCAAGCAAAATGATGCCACCGTGTGGGTCAGTGAGAGTGAGACCGGGAAAGCCACATTCTGTTCAACTTCTCCTAAATACTTGCGCCTTTCTACCAATCGATACGTAAAAGCAGACAGCCTATTTTCTACTCAACTTTGTCAAAATCAGAACTTTATTTCAATGTCTGGGTTTCAAGGTTTGAGTATCAATTGCTAAGACCCATGGAATGAGCAAATTTAAAGAAAAGAAAAAAATTGGAAGTCTAAATGAAAAAAAGAGAAGAAAAATGATTCTGTTGATAAAGAATGGTTATCATCAAAGCAAGGAATATACTGGGAACATTTAATGCCATCAATAAGCTGGAGAGTATAACTTATTACTAAAATACTTGATAATCTACACAAAGTGATTAAGAATTGAGGGTGCCATACACATTTTAAATGCCCTATTAATGTCTCTTATCTCAGGCTATCTTCCACTCCACTCCCATCAGCAGTGTATTAAAGTTCAATTACAATTTTTAGAAAAAATATGGCTGGGAAAAGATTTTATAAAAAGTCAAGCAATCTTTTACAGGAAATTGAGCAGAGCCAAATTAGGTAAAGCCTTTATTTTTTCCTCAAATATAAGTTTAACACAACTGAATTCATCAGCAAACATTAAAGTTAAACAGCATCTTAGAAAAGTTGTGAAAACTATTTTCTGTGTAAGTCACTTGCAACTTTACCCAGTAAACATAGAATGTCAAATTATTTGAGAAAAGGTCAGATTATTTGTAAATATTATCTTTATGTAGGGAAATTACTAAGTCAAAATAACTATTATCCTATCCACTTATGTACAGTTCTGCCTCCAGCATTTTAATTTTGATACATTTTGAATGAAATTTATATATGTCTTCTTACAGAAAGTTTTTGTAGTTTTTGTTCCACACTCTTTTTTGTTTCTGATGGTTCAAAACACTCCTTAAGATTCATTTTAATGCTGCCAAACCAGTCATTAAAGTTCTTGCACTGATCTGTAGGAAAAAACAAAGGAAGTTATATTTATTCAAAGACGACTTCACCTACCTTGTTAAATTAAGAGATTCTGAAACTTGCTCCCCATGCCATAGGTACAAGACACTGTAAAATGGTAATAAACTAAAACCTAATTTTGAGGGTTAAAAGAACCTACAGGATAATTGTGACATATTTTCTATATCAAATCTCCTATCCAATCATACAAGACACCCACAGAAACCTACAGGGGCAGCCTGCTCACAGGCATGTCCCCAGACTCTGACCACAGTGAGCAGGTCAGACACTAGGACCAGGTACCTCTCTTTCATGAAATGAAGATCTGGGACCTGAACACAAGACATGTCATTTATAATAGGCATACATCAGTGAGTGTATGCTCCCAAAAGATTTATCTGAATATTATTTCCTTAAATAGACTCTGTGTAACCATCATCTCTAAGTGAAGCTTAGATTAATTAGCCCTTGAGTTCACAGTATCTATTCACTTTTCAATATTCCCAGAAACACAGTAAGGAAGCATTGCACTCACCATTCAGTAACTTAGAAAAGTGATCTTGCAAAACACTTTTTTTGGTATTAAATAAATCACTGACACTTTCATATTGCTTTTTTAATTCTGAGAGTTCAGGAGTCAGACAACCTATTTGATTCTCAAGTAGTATCATACTGTGCTTCTGCTGTAGAATTTGTTGTTGAATCTCCTAAATATATAAACAAACAAACAACCAATACTTAAAATGGGCTCAATTTACACACAGAATATTAGGTATTCATTGTTTTTATTAAAACCTAGATAATTTTTTATTGGGTGGACCTGCTTTCTCTTAGAAAATAAACGTATGTGCTTAGTCACTCAGTTGAGTCTGACCTTCGTGACCCCATGAGCAACAGCCCGCCAGGCTCCTCTGTCCATGGGATTTTCTAGACAGGAACACATTCCCTTCTCCAGGGGATCTTTCCAACCCAGGGATCGAACCCAGGTCTCCCACAATGCAGTCAGATTCTTTACCGTTTGAGCCACCAGGGAAGCCCCAATAAATGTATTCTACAGTTTCACTTTTTAACTAGAGAAGGTAATGGCAACCCACTCCAGTATTCTTGCCTGAAGAATTCAATGGACAGACGACTCTGATGAACTACAGTCCATGGGATTGGACAGTCAGACACAACTCAGCAACTTTCACCGACTTACTCACCTTTTAACTCCTTTGTGGGCAACAGTTATTTGATATTTAATATGGACTGTAGCCCACCAGGGTCCTCTCTGTCCATGGTATTCTTCAGGCAAGAATACTGGAGAGGGTCACCATTTCCTTCTCCAATTAAAAGGTGAAACATATATAAATTGTTTTTCTGACTTTTCTCCCCCAGGCTTTCATTTTTTAAAGTAAGTATTTGTATTAATTTCAAAAGGGTAAGACCACCAGAAATAAGAGAGAAAATAAATCTGAACCACATAAGAGAAGCAGCTAGGAAGTACCTCTAGTTTAGTAAAGATCTCCAAGCTGTCAGAAGGAGACAAGGCATTTAAGAGAGACTCAGTCATTCCAATCTGGGTCTTGGCCTGGTCCAGATCCTCCCTTAGCTCAGCTGTGCTGCTACCGACTGCACCACAGGTGGATCCTCCTGTTAAACGCATTTTCACATGTTCTATCTTGTTCAAAATAGAAGACTCCATGACCTGAAATTATGAAACATATGAAGTACTGTCATGGATTTAACTAGATTTTACAATAACTGCATTGATGAAAAATGAGTTGAAACTTTGTTCATTTCAATGTGAAATCCCCTCTTTTTCTGATTTTTCCATGTTCTACATGATGATAAAATAATTTAGACATTGCTTTTAAAGAAAAAGAGTAACATGAAAAACTGAAATTGACATTCTGATTTTTTTCTAAGAAACTAACTGAATTCTTCCCCTTGAAACAAGTTTTATTGAGCATAACAGTTGAGGTACTATCTCATGGTGCTCATTGGAAAACAGTATTAAAACATATATTAAAAAAGTAAATAGCCAGCATTTACTGTTTATTATGTACACAGAATCATGGTAAGTATTTTATATACAAAATTCAGGCTTGAGAAGGATAAGCAACTTGCCCAAGACCACAAAGTTGGCAGGTGGCAGAGCAAGGCCCTCCACCAGAAAGTTTGACTCCAAAGCTCATGTTCAGGCACTTTTGCATTTTGACTTAAGTAAAAGTCTAACAAATCTCTCCATATTACTCCATCCTATGCCCAAGATACTTATGAGGAAATCCTTGTTACTTTACGTCGGAGCACAGTAACATCACCCCTTCCACACAAGAGGTCTGTGAAATAAGTGAACTGAAAATAAAACAGTGCAAAAAACTACTCATTCTAAATTGGAACAAATATAATGAATTATGCTGACTGTTAAAAATTTGGTTGGACATGAATTAAGGTGAATCAAATAATGACCCTGTTTTTATTTTAAGTTTTAGAATTCTGGTATATAAATGTTACTATAGAGGATAGAGAGCATTTTTAATTGAACATTTAAATAAAAATTCTCTTACCTGTAATTCAAGAGGTATTTCACTGCTTTGAAGCAGGAACTGTATTTTAGCCACTCTTTTAGAAAATTCTGAAGGTTTTTGTTCATAGGCTTGTAACTCTTCCTAAAACACACAATGTTAATAGAAAATATATTTTTATTTTATACCTTATTTTCTGGTACCCATGATTGCTACTGAAAATATTTAGCAACTAAAAGAGCTTTGAATTTTCCCTAATCACTTGATTTTTGACAGAGTCCCGGGAGTTACAAAACTAAGTGTCTTCAGGAGTCAGGCTTCTGTTATAACTGAGTGAAACACTCTGGCAATAACACATTTGGAAAGTCTTTTCCAAAAGTATAAAAATGGATATTGGAACTTAAAGGTGAATAAAGTGACCAAAATTAGAGAAAAAAAGATTTGGAGCATCAGACCTGGTCTACTGTAAAGTCATCATGCATGCATACATACATTTTTATACTACACTGAACCACATATAATTGCACGACTCTTCCTCTGAGCCCACCCATGTGCCTATCCACATATACTTCTCTCTCAATAAAGAGAAAGCTACCTGTTTCACTGTTTTATGTCTCCTGTTGAAATTCTTTTTCAAAAAACCCAAGAGCCAGAGAGCAGCTTCTCGTCACTAGTTGCTGGTGGTCTAGCAGTTAAGATACAGTGCTCTCACGACCACAGCACAGGCTCATTCCCAGCCAGAGAACTAAGAGCCTGCTTCAAGCTGCCATACACCTGGCCCATCCCCAAGGTCACTGTTCTCTATGAACCTCCAGGATGTCTATGAGCCCACATTAATGCCTGCTAACATCTTCCTGGATTATCACAAAGAAGACAATGGAATTCAGGTCTCCCTCGAGGAATAATGGAAGAAATAAAGGATTTCTTCGTGATTTCTCTATCTCCCTTCAAGAAAGCAAACTTGATGGTAAAATGCCAATGGTCTGTAAAAAGGACACATGTTCTGTTTCTGTCCAATTACCTTCAGTTTTTCTCTTTCCTCTTCAGTCAGTGGATGTAATTCCAATTTTTGAAGGACTTTTTCAGTCCACTCATCAATTCCATTTTTCAAGTAAAAAAGTTTGTCCCATAAAGCTAGAGCTCGACCAAGGTTTTCATAGTAGTCCTCTGTCTTCTCATTTATCTACCATAATTTGAAACATGTTAATTACCATTTGTCTAATCAATCGCCAGCCCAGGATTGATGCTCGGGGCTGGTGCAATGAGATTTCCCGGGGGGAGGGAAGAGGGAGGGGGGTTCTGGAGGGGGAGCATATGTAAACCCATGGTGATATCATGTCATTGTATGGCAAAACTAATAAAAAAAAAAAAGAAAGAGAAAAAAAATAAAAATAATACATTGAATGGTGAAAAGTGTAAGAACCACTTTTCAGTCAAACACAACTTTAAGATAAAATTTTAGATTACCTTTACTTGCTAAATTATTCGCTTTATTCATCAACAAAAATTTTGCTTTAATAAACCATGTAGTTCATTCTTTTACAAAAATAACTTAGCTGATTTGCTGCAGTTTATAAGCAACCGGAAGAAATAGTCATCCTCATTTCTAAATCACAATAATAAAAGAAGTTTTCAAAAATCCAGCTCAAAATATACAAATTCTTAATTTGTAATTCATAAAATATCATTACTACTCAACCAAAAATTAGTAAATAAATATAAAGCTGAACATCAATAACCTGCATGGATGATTAATAATATTAATTAGCTTATTTTAAATAAGTTGAGTATGGACTTGTAGATCTAAAAGAGTATGGACCTATTTCTTAGTAGTACCTAACTCTGGGGTAAATCCTAAGTCATAAATTTTATATTATTTGAACATTTTTTCATAATAAGCACTTTTGAACTTTGCAATTAGATAAAAAACATTAAAGATGCAAAAGAAAAGATCAATTTAATACTTACGAAGCAGAATTTCTAGTCAATCAAATTATCACTTACATCAAGCCATCTATCCACAATAATATTAGCTTCTTTCTCAAAAGGAGGCTCTTCAAAGGTTCTCATTTTATTTAGATGAAACTGCAGATTTTTGCAGATCTGGTTAATCTTGTCTACAACTTCTAAGTGTTCATTAAATTCTTCTTTAACAACTTCAATCTGTAAAAGTGATATGAAGCATGTTTTGATATACTGACACAAACTGGTAACACTTATTGTTCCACTTTCTCAATGAAAAATTATTAGTATCCTAAACTTCTGGTTTAATAACAATCCTACACCCAAATTCCTTGTCCCACTCTGCATGATGAAATATTTATAATAGTCTAAAACTATGTTTCTAGTGAAATGAAATAATATGCTACCAAAAAAGTCACCTCTATTCAGTGGTATGAAAAATGACAGCTTCTAGACTCCTCCAATAGGAACAATTTTTGTAATTCTGAAGAACCTAAGTGCTCATCTGAGTAAAACAGACAAAGCTCTAAAACATCAATAATATGACTTTTAGCTTAACCTTTTATGATTTTAACTCCCACATCATTTCTAACATAAAAGGTGAAGCACTATCAAAAGGCCGATGATTTTAAACTACAAAATAAAATTTGAGTGTTGACTAATGCAATTCTAATGTTTCCACTCAATTTACTAATCTTACACAAGCATTTTTAGTGATTATATAAAACTTAAAAATAGTGATTTCTCATAAATAAAAAACTAAAAATTATATCCCCATGGGGGATGAGATTTCCATTTCTGGGAATATGCAGTGAACTTAATTTTCCTTATTCCCATTAAGTAACAACTAAAAACCCTGGACATCACCTACAAAACAGACTTAAGAAAACTAAAAGTGAAGAGATCAAGGAGAAGGAATGGCTGGGGGTATCGGCTCCTGAAGCCAGCCTGGTGATGAGTTCCCTGAATTTTCCTTTTCCCTTGTTTATCCCAGAGTATGTGTTGGAGAAGTTAGAACCTGGCAATATCCACATGTACAGATCAAGAAAAGCCTTTTCTCTTCAGCCAAAGAACCAAGAATAGGACAATGGAGTAAAACAGAAAACTTTTAGGAAATACCCACTGGAGCAAAATACCTTAGGAAACACGTGGCCCAACCCCCTCCTGTACCAGCAAAGGTCAAGTGTAGAGACTAGATCACCACCATCTCCAGGTAGTAACAGGAGCCCATTCTTCCCCAGCCAGGAAAAGAAGGCCAAGTAGAGCTCAGACTTTCATTCCTGCTGGGCAGTGACATATACAGACAGACAGACAGAGACACACACACACACACACACACACACACACACACACACATGATGTCAGGGATGGCTACATAGGGAGCTGCAAGGAGGATCCTGGGAGGTAGCAGTGGAGACCTCGTGGAAAGTGAGAATGCCCACCCTCAACCAGTAACAAGGAAGCCTCTATCTCGGGTGCCATGAAATTGTCTTTATTTGGGGACATGATTATCTATGTCAGAGAGCCCAGGGAATCTACAAAAACAACCCTGGGACTGATATGTTGGTTCACGAAGGTCACAGGATACAAGATAAACTGCATTTCTCAGTTGTAATATATAGTGAAACGGTATGTAACTTTGTTTTATATTTTCCAAGTCTCCTTATACTTTCATAATTTAAAAAAATTATGAAAAAAATCCAAAACTCAGGGAAAAAGACATGTACAATATTCAGAGAAAACTTGAATTCAAAAGGATATATGCATCCCAATGTTCACTGCAGCACTATTTACAATAGCCAAGACATAGAGGCAGCCTAAATGTCCATCAACAGAGGAATGGATTAAGAAGATGTGGTACCTATATACAATGGAATATTACTCGGCCATAAAAAATGAAATAATGACATTTGTAGCAACAAGATGGACCTAGAAATTATCATAGAAGTGAAGTAAGCCAAACAGAAAAGGACAAATCTCATATGATATTACTTGTATGTGGAATCTAAAAAAATGATATATATGAATTTATGTACAAGACAGAAACAGACTCACAGACAGAGAAAAAATTTAGGGTTACCAAAGGGGAAGGGGAAGGATAAATTAGGAGTCAGGGATTAGCAGATACACACTACTATATAACATAACCAATAGATAACCAACAAGGTCCTACAGCACAGGGAACTATATTCAACATCTTACAATAACCTATAATGGAAAAGAATCCGAAAAAAAAAAATAAAATCTACTGCATTTCTTTATACTAACAGTGAATACATGGACACTAAAATTTTTAATATAATACCATCCACAATTACTCAAAAATAAAATATAATAGGTGTAAATCTAACAAAACACATACAGTGATTATATGCTGAAAACTATAAAATGCCAATTAAAACAATCAAAGAAGATCTAGATAAATGAGACACATATTAAGTTCATGGATCAAAAGATAACATAGTAAAAATATCAATTTTCCTGAAACCAATGGACAGATTTAATACAATTATTATCAAATCCTAGCAGCATTTTTTGTAGATACAGACAGAATTATTCTAAAATTTATATAAAATAATAAGGGAACTATAATAGCTAAGACATTTGAAGAAGAAGAAAAAAGTGGGAAGTTTACTTGATTTTAAAACTTCTCATATAGGTACAGTAATAAAGATTTTATCAATTGGCAAAGGGACAGACAGACAGATCAACAGATCAAAGCGAAACCAACAATAACTCAACTGATTTCTCACAAAGATGAAAAAGCAATTTAAGAGAGAAATGGGACTCTTTTCAACATATGGTGCCGGAGCAACTGGACATTTACAAACAAAAACATGAACCTTGATCCAAGTTTCGTACCTTATACAAAAACTGATTAAAAATGGTTGATGAACTTCAATGTCAACCATAACACCATAAAACTTCTAGAAAAAGAAATAAGAGAAAATCTTTGGGATCTTGTGCTAGGCAAACAATTCTCAGACTTTGACACCAAAAGTACAATCTATGAAAGGAAAAACTGAAAAACCGACCTTGACCCAAATTTTAATCTTTTGTTCACAAAGACCCTGTTAGGGAGATGAAAAGGCAAGTTACAGTTTGGGAGAAAATATTTGCAAACTATATATGTGACAAATGACCAATATGTAGAATATATAATATATATATATATTGTGTGTGTATATATATATATATATAAAACTCTCAAAACCCGACAGTAAAAAAGAAAACAATCTAATTAGAAAATGAGCAAAAGGTATGAAGAGAAATTTCTGCAAAGATGACATTCAGATGGCAAATAAGTACAAGAAAAGCTGATTGATACCACTAGCAATTAGAAAAATGCCAATGAAAACCACAGAGCGATACCACTACATATGTATCAGAATGACTAAAACAAAAAGACATCTAATACTGGTAAAGATGTGCAGAAACTGGATCCTTCATACATTGCTGGCGGGAATGTATAATGGTACAGCCACTCTAGAAAACAGTTTGAAAAATTAACATACAAACCAGCAACTATACTCCAGGGCATTTATCCCTGACAAATAAAAAGACAACACACACACACACACATCCTATACCAATATTTATAGCAGCTTTATTTATAACAGCCCCAAACTAGAAACAATCCAGATGTCCATATAACCATTAAACTGGCTGTGGTACATTCATACCATGGAATCCTACCCAGCAAGAAAAGAGAACAAATTAGCAATGCATGGAAGAGCCTGGACAAATCTCCAGAAAATTATGCTGAATGAAAGTAACAAATCCCTAAAGGTTATGCTTTAGGCTTCCCTTGTGGCTCAGCTGGTAAAGAATCCTCCAGCAAAGTGCAAGACCTAGGTTCGATCCCTGGGTTGGGAAGATTCCCTGGAGAAGGGAAAGGCTACCCACTCCAGTATTCTGGCCTGGAGAATGCCATGGGGTCACAAAGAGTCAGACATGACTGAGCAACTTTCACTCAAAGGTTATGCACTGTATGCTTTTATTTATATAACATTTTTTGCAATGACAAAATTACAGAAATGAAGAACATTTTAGTGGTTGTGAGGAGGTGGGAGCAAGAGGGAAATGTAGGGCTATAAGATGACCACGTCAGGTATCATGTGGTGATGGAAGTGTTCTTTCTCTTGATTGTATCATTGTCTGCAACCTGACTGCAATATTGTACTACAGTTATACCAGACACTGGGCTTCCCTGGTGGCTCAGAGGGTAAAGAATCAGCCTGCCATGTGGGAGACCCAGGTTTGATCCCTGGGTCGGGAAGATCCCCTGGAGAAGGAAATGGCAACCCAATCCAACCCAATCTGGCCTGGAGAATTCCATGGACAGAGGAGCCTGGTGGGCTACAGTCCATGGAGTCGCAAAGAGTGGGACACGACTGAGTGACTAATACTATACCAGACATTACCATTGGGGAAATTGAGTAAAGGGTACACAGGATCTCTCTGTATTATGTCTTAAAACTGTATGTGAATCTACGATTATCTCAAACTGAAAGATCAATTTAAAAAATGAAATTTACTTAAATGTTTTAAATGAAAAAAAAAAAAAACTGGGCAGTCTCTGTCAACTGACCTGAACTTGACTAATACAGACTCTGGTGTTTTTTTCCTACCCATTCAGGACACTTGTTAAATTAAATGAAAAAAAAATACATATATATGCATATACATATATATGTATATATACTGTTGTTTATTACATTCAAAGAGCTTTGTTGTTACACTGACACAAGCTGCTTGTGGGTGATGGGAAACCAGAGCAGAGAGGACACCTCTAGAGCAGAGAGGACAAGAGCAGAGAGGACAGGAGCTGCGGGTTTTGTCCTACAATGAATGGAAGGAGTAAATAAAGGAAACCAGATACCCCTTGACATTTCCCAAACTTTAACAGTCCCCTGACATTCTAGCCTTCTAGTCTTACTTTTGCACTTCTGCCTTTCATTAAAGAGAGTGGGAATTCGGCACCATATCCTAGATAAACATCCAGGTTTCTATGGTTCTGAAGGATAAAAGTTCTCAGTGGTATCATACTTCAGCCACTGGTACAAAGTACCAAGAAAATACATATGCCAGAAATGGGTTGTTTCTCAAGACTGGACCTAAGTCACCACAAAATTAACTGAGAGTTACATTAACAGCTGGTATACAATTTGCTTTTTCCAGACAGGTTAAAAAAAAAAGCATATCTCCCATACAAAATGATATATTATTTCAGCAAATACACAAAGATACAATTCTAGATACAAGATTCTCAATCTAATAGTAAAAACCTGGACATTTATTTATACATTTCTTAAATATAATTAGTTGTTTTATTAATTTCAAGATATTCTTGTGAGTAAATCTTTACACTTGAGAAAGAGGTATAAAGCTAGCCATTTTTACAATACATGTTTCAAACACATGTCTTCAGGGAAGACAATACTATGATTGAAACACAAGTTTATAATCAGACAGGCTGAGCTTAAATAATAATTCTGTCACTTATTAGCCATATAATCTTTGGAAAGTTATTTAACCTCTATCACCTCTATCTTTACTTTATCTCTTTGTTTACAGAGAAAGTTGCTAATCTGTCTAGCCAAGCCGGGTGTGGGGGGGCGTGGTAAGGTTATGCCATCACAGTGGGCCTGGTAGGTAGAACATCAAGCCAGACAGGATTATTCGTAAGACTTAAGGTTTACTTTTATTTGCCTTGTTGGGTTTTGGACTTATCTAGGAAGACTCTATACTTTTTTCTTCTTTCCTATTCCTCTCTTTTGGAGTGGATATGTCTATCCTATACCTGTCCCACCACTATATTTTGAAAGCGTATAATTTGTTTGGTTTCATGGGTTCACAGCTGCAGTGTATAAGAAAGTGAGTAAACAGAAATCTCAATTAAACAGTCAGGAGACCACAGAGCAGAGCCCAATAGGAAGAAGAAAGATTCCTTTATTGGCAAGGCCTTAGCCAATGAAAGGCCACGAACTCTGTTTCCTGCTGCCTGCCCAACTTCCTTTTCCCCCATATAAAAGCATTCTCCTTTCATTGCTATGTGAGGACCCGCACATGAGTTCAATAGTCGCAGACCCCAAAATGCAATTCTGTGTTGATCCTGAACAAATCCCTCTTTGCCGGTGGAATATCTGTCAGTCCGTTTTAGACAAACAAGAGGAGTTTCCCTTACCATGAATTGAACCTTAAGTTTCACTCTTATCTAATTTAGATGATATTTAGATGAGATGTTGGACTTGGCTGGAGCAAGTTAAGACTTCAAGGGCTACAGACATATGTATACGCATGGCTGATTCATATTGATACATGGCAGAAACCAACAAAAACAATTATCCTCCATTTAAAAATAAATTAATTTTAAAAATACTATTAGGGCTTATGGGAAAGAATAAAAAACTTTACTTTTAAGAAGTACATGTTTTGGGTCAAGGGCAGAATGTTATAAACTGTGAGAACTGTCTTCAGAACTGTATGAAACAAATTTATGTTGTTTATAAGCCTCCCCACAGTCTATGGTATTTTTCTTAATGCAGTCCAAGTGGAAAAAGACAATAGCCATTAGAAGGGCTAATCACAGCAGAGGGGTCAAGACCGGAACCTAGATTCCCAGCAGAGAGACTCACCCAAGAGAGGGGCTTACTGCCTGAAGGAGACAGAAGTTTTCTTAGTCAGATAAATAACTTGCCCAGAAAGCATATTGCACCATTAATGGGTTAAGTACTAGGCACTCTGCAGGCCCTTTACAGATGCTACCTCACCTAATCAGGAAAGCAGCAGCTTTCTGCTGGTAACAGGATCCCACTTAATGGGACAAAGGCAGGACTTCGGGACTGGGGAGGATTGGCACAAACCAAGATTAGCTGCAAGTCAAGAGGGATTCGCTCTCTGGTCAGTTTGAAGGGCAGGGACTCAGGATCTGGCAGAGACCTGGATCTCAAAACAAGAGCACAGACTGGAAAATGGGTGCTGGGGGCGGAGTAGAAGAGTAGCTGTGTGAACCGGGACACATTTGAGACAAAGGCTAAATTGTCCGTAAGAATCTGGTCTACAGGCATACCTCAGAGACATTGTAGGTTTGGGTCCAGACCATGGAAGTAAAGGAAGTATTGCAATAACACAAGTCACGTGAATATTTCAGTTTCCAGATACATTTAAAAATTTTGTTTACATTACACTGCATTCCATGAAGTGTGCCATAGCATTATGTCTTAACTCATGTACATGCCTTAATTTAAAAATACTTTACTGCTAGAAAACTCTGACCATTCTCTGAACCTTTAGCAAGCCAGAACCTTTGCTAGTGAAGGGTTTGAAATACTTCAGGAATTACCAAAATGTGACACAGAGGCACAAAGTGAGAAAATGCTGTTGGAAAAACGGTATTGATAGACTTGCTCAACAAAGGGTTGCCATGAACCTTCAGTTTGTAAAAGACACAATAAAACAAAGTCTAATAAAACGACGTATGTCTGTATATAAGCTTCACTGATGTTGCGCTCAGTCACTGGGAAGTTTAATAAAACTGTTTTCTAACGGCCAGGTCTATCTAGAAGATGACATTTCACACATGCCTCTGACACTCTGACAGCACTTTAGTATACTCAGAAAACCAAGAGGAGATGTAACTGGTATATAAGAATACAGTGCAGCACATTCTTTTCTAACCATTCCATTCTTCTGCCACTTTGGTTGATAACCACATAAAATCATAGAAAATAATGACATCTAGTGTCCAAAGCTGTAATTCTTAGACTAGAAAGTTGTGACTGGCAAGGCCATGAACACAGATGGGAGCAACTTGGAGATAAGCTCACACATCTTTACAGAAAGAGAAGAAATAAAAAGATAATTTTTTCTTTATCCACTAACAACCAATTTTAGAGATTTTCCTAGAACCCTCTTTCTCTTAAAGCTGTGGTGAAGTCAGGTTCTTCTTAGGTGGAAAGTCAGTACACAGACTGTTCCAACCTTTCAGCAAGGCAAGCCCAGACTCCGACAGAACCATACCCCCAATATCAAAACCCAAACAGATGCAACCCAATATTAACTTGGGAGCCAACTTTTTTTCAAGCCCTGGAGATAAACTGAATAAATTATTGGATACATGGTAAAACAGAGTCACTAATAACTACTTCTAAACTACATTTTGAAAATGATTCCATTGATAACCTTCTCTCCATTGTCAGGCTTGCAATCGAGGCCACTGTGTAAAGTTTCTTTTGGAACTTGGACTCACCTCTGCTATCCTTTTCTTCAAGTTCTCCTTTCCCATGTAGGAAGCCTGGAGGGAGATGACATTCTCTTCTTTTTGAATCAATGTTGTCAGGACACTTTTAAAATTCTGATACTGTTTTAAGAGCTCCAAAACTCTTTCACATTGGTCAAGGCTATGAAAAAAGTAACACAGCTAAATTTCTGAAAGTTACAAAACCATTCTTCTCCTTGTAGTATGCTACAAAAATAACCTAATAAGTTATAGAAGGATTTTCCTCTGGGCATGCTTTATAATATTGTTTTACAAAATTTAACCCAAGAATGATGGTATATGTAATTATTTGACAAATGGATGGTCTAAATAAGGACTGGATTACTGTTTTCACCAGGTCAATATTAAGTTACCAGATGTAAGCTCTAGACAGAAACACAGGATTCATAACCTTAAGGAATCAGCACCTTGATTTCATCATTAACTAGATAATATCTTGTAAAATGATGCCTCTTTAGCATTATTTGTGGATATTGTTTAAGTGTTAATTCCATAAGATTCAATTATGACTATTTCAGCTCATTATAGATTGTAGCCATTTTTTTTTTTTAAAAAAGCTTAAGTAGAATAGATGATGCAACAGTTAAAAGACAGCTGGTTTCTAATTATGGCTGGGTAAAATTAGTCATATGACCTTAAGTAAGTTACTTCAGGCTCTGTGGACCTCACTTCTTTCCTTTGTAAAATCCAAGGATGAACTAGATCAAACACCACAGACGGGCTTCATCTTGAATACTGTATAGTCAGGTTCCAGCAGGAAACAGAAGGTATACTCAGATGGAGTTCTGTGGTGGAAGCACCACTGAGGGTAGAGTTAAGGGAAACCACAAGGGAGCTGAGACACCTCCAAGGAGGAGCCAATAAGAGCGGTCAGAACCTCTGCTAAAAAGGGCGGGGGTTAAGACCACCTTGACTTCTCTCTTTTCTTGCTCACAAATCTCCTACTAGTCCCTCCCACTTCCTAACCCAACTGGAATCGTTGGCTTGAGTGGTACAGTCCCTGGAATGGTCAGCCCTCCCAGCCACCTCCACCCTCAGGCAGAAAGTAAAGGGAGAAGACAAGGATGAAGACTATCCAGCTGCACTGCCAACCAGGACTGGTGTGTATTGACTGCTACAAAATTAAGACAACTTCTGAGCCTTGTCCGGGCTCGTAGGAAAGATGGTGGTAATTGACTGACAACACCTGTCAATCAAGTAGAGAGGTGTGGTAGAGTAATGCCCCCAACTCCCAAAGACATCCACGTCCTCATCTCTGGATCCTGAGAACACCCTATATACATAGCAAAAGGAACTCTGCAGATGTTCCTAAGGAACTTAAAATAGGGACATTTTCCTGGATTATCTGAATGGGTGCAGCATAATGACAAGGCCCTTATAAGGAGACAGGAGGGTCAGAGTCAGAAGGAGATGTGATAACAAAAGTAGAGATGAAAGAAAGACAGAGATTGAGATCTGAAGATGCTACTCTGCTGGCCTTAAAGATGGAAGGGGACACAAGCCAAGGAATATAACAGGCAGCCTCCAGAAAAGGGAAGAGGCAAGGAAGTAGATTCTCTCCTAGAGATTCCAGAAAGTAACACAGCTTGATTTTAGGTCTTCCAACCTCCAGACTGTATGATAAGTTTATGTTGCCTTTAAGCCACTACATTTGTGGTCATTTACTATAGAAGAAACAGAAAACTAACACAAGTGGGGCAACAGTAATTATAAATACACTGTATATATTTGTTCTCTCTCTTAAATAACCTTTTAAATTCACTTGCCCATAACCTAAGATTCCAGATCTTGCCCCAGGACATTGGCTTAGTGAGCTTAGTGTGAAACTCTTAAGTTGGCCTCTCCTTGAGGCCCAAAGGACTTTGTTTTATCAACATACAAATTCCAAAAAGTTAACTGTGCTACAGATAATTTTTCAGATTTGGGAGGTGTTTTTTTTTAAATTATTATTATTCTCTATTTTAAAATTTTAGCTGGTGGAAGAATTTTTTTTTCCTTACCATTCTGTGACCAAGGTTTTTGCATTCTCCCACAAGAGTGCTGTGTCCTGGCACCTTTGACTCAGCGCTTTGTCTCTGCCATCTTTGAATTGTGGAAGAGAATTCACCATTTCTTGTAAGTGTTTCTTCTCTTCTTCATATTCATCTAGGTCCTTATCCAATCTGATTAACGATTTTCTCCTTGAACATGAGAGAGAAAAGTTTAATTACCAAGTATCAATATTGGCCAATTTTGATTCAATACAAATATGGGTAATTTGTGGAGCATGCTAACTTTAACTTGCCCTCATGAGATTTATGCCAAGATCACACATTCCTATGACAGAGTTCAGGAGGTTCTGCATTTCCAGAACTTGTTTGTGTTTTAAACAGAACAGACATACAAAACCATGAGCAGTAACATTTCTCAGTAATGAATATACTTATAAAGAGTGTGTATATGCAATATGAGAAAAAAGAGAATATGTGTGCATGAGTGGGGTAGAAAGGATGATATGGAAAGAATAAAAAAGACAGATGGCAGAACACTGCAAACCCCTCAGGGAGGACACAAGGTGGTAAAAAGAAAGGGGAATGCATGTGTACAAAAAGACCCCCAAAACAAAGAAGAGTCATTTGAAATAAGGGTTTTAACATACAAATTAACCCTGGCAGGGCTAACTCCATTTGCTTACATCTAAATTGCTTTTATCAGATACTCTTTCTGTCTCTACTTCCTCTCTTCCAATTCTCTACTGAATCCACTCCAATAAGGCGCTCACTCCTCCAGGATGGCGTGTCAAGCTACCCAGTAACTTTCACATTGCTAATCCCATGTCCCAATCTCCATCATCTCCTTCCTTCAACAGTAGGCAGCATATGACACAGTTAATTGCTTCTCCTCATTGAAAGGCCTTTTCACTTGACCTCCAGGATTCTCTTGACTTCCCTCCAAAATCACTGCAGATAGTGACTGCCACCATGAAATTAAGACACTCACTCCTTGGAAGAAAAGCTATGACAAACATAGACAGGATTACTTTGCGACATGCATATGCAAACCTAGCCTAGAGACACTACTTTGCTGACAAAGGTCCATATAGTCAAAGCTATGGTTTTTCCAGTAGTCACGTATGGATGTGAGAGTTGGACATAAAGAAAGCTGAGCACCAAAGAACTGATGCTTTTGAACTGTGGTTGGGAGAAGATTCTTGAGAGTCCCTTGAATTGCAAGGAGGTCAAACCAGTCAATCATAAAGGAAATCAATCTTGAATATACACTGGAAGGACCAATGCTGAAGTTGAAGCTCCAATACTTTAGCCACCTGATGTGAAAAGCTGACTGATGCTGAGAAAGATTGAAGGTAGGAGGAGAAGGGGAAAACAAAGGATGAGATGGTTGGATGGCATCACTGACTCGATGGACATGAGTTTGAGCAAGCTCCGAGAGATGGTGAAAGCCTTCTCTGTAAAACTGTGCCTAACAAGCACTTTTGAACTGCAACCACCTCCTCCTTCTCTGCTTAACTTTTCCCCATAGCCTTTATCACCAGCGCACATACTGCATATTTTCTTCTTTCCACTAGATAATAAGCTCTACAAAGGGCAAGAATTTTTGTCTGTTTTGTTAACTATATCCCCAGGGCCTAAAACAGTGCCTTGCTTGTTCTATTGGTAACTCAATTAAAAATTAAAGCAACTTACCATCTATCAACTGTAGCTTTCACTTATAAATTAATATTTATTACTAAGTTATGTATAAATCTATAATAAATGCATTAACAATCAATAACTAAATCAGTTCCATGCCTCATTAAGAACTGGAGCACTGCAGAAACAGACGTCTCATTGAGATGGAGAGCTCAGGGAGATTTCAGAGGGAAGAGCTTAATCAGCTAAAGAGCCCTGGGAGAGCATTGAGCCTGAGGGATTAGAGGTGGACGGAAGAAGAGCCAGAAAAAGGGAGAGGCTTAGAAGGGGGAGGGGAGCTCCCCCCAAGTAATTCTTTTGCTAGCTTTTGCTAACATTTTTATTTTCAGAATCTGAATGCTAGAATTAGAGCATCAGCACTCATATAGAAGGCTGCCAAACTTTAGTTTACCTATTAAACTCAGTCCCCGGCATTCCCACTCAGTCCCCAACCTAATCCTGCTGGGAAGAGGGAAAGGGACGCAAATAATGAAGGAAGTAGGGATAAGGTGGCATGTGTATCTTCCACTTGTCTATCATCAAATGTGTGTAGTTTCCCAGGACTTCCCCCATCAAGAGAACTCCATAATAAATACACAGCAGTCAAGAGACTTTTCAGCAACTCATGGATCTTATACATATCTTATCTCACTCTGTTGGCCAAAAGAATGAAAAATTATTCTATAAGAAAGAAAAAAATTATTCCCCTATTAAACTGAAAAGAAAGAAAAAAATTATATAACACTTTGTAAAGGCATAATATCAACAAAAAAGAAGTTTGTCTGAAAAGTCTACAAAAAAGAATGCTGAACCCTGAATAGAGGAGGATGGAACAGAAGTTGAAAGACATAGGAAGCATTTATTTCACTTAATGGCAACTTGGGGAAAAAAAAAACCAGAAGAATGTCATTTTGCATGGAGATGGATAAAAATACCTACCTTTGTTTTATTGCTGGAACAGTTGGATCCTTCAGGCCAATTTTACTGATTTGATTGTGCACATCTTGAATATTTTTCAGGAGTTCGTCATTCTTAAAAATACAAGCCCCTAGTAATTTGTCTTCTTCAGTGACTTCCTCCTGCCTACCAGAACAATGTGTCTCAGATAAGTTTTTGGACAAAGCATCCAGAAGTTTTTCACAGGAGGCGTTTTCACCCTGTTCAGTGTCTTTAATGCTTATACCAAGCATCTTCAACTGCTCATCCAAATGTCTGGCCTTCTCTCTCATCCAATGAATTTCCCTCTGTTTATTTTCCACCATCAAAGTATTTGCTGGTACCACCTGTGCATCTGAGGCTGAAAGGTCTGTAAGAAGCTCACCAGAGAGTTCAGCTGCTCTCAGAGAAGCCAAAAAATCTTGCAGAGCTTCGAGAGCATCTTTACTCTTCTGTACTCTGTGGTTCATTTCTTCCAGTTCTGTTCTGTGTTTCAGGATAATATTCTGTGATGCATGCAGGTCAAGGGGGTCTAATTCCTTTAATGCAAAGTTGCCTGACTGTCCCAAATTCTTACATGTTTCAATCTGTTTTACTACGGAATCTTGGATATTCTAAAATAAAAGTAATAAGAAAAGCTGAAAGACTGAGGTAGAAAAAAGTAAGACTGTATAACAGAAACTAACCCAGAATTACGTCACTAGATTTGATTTAGAAAATTGCTTCTCAATTTAACCAAGGTTGACAGTTTTGACAGAAGGAACATTTTAATTACAAATGATCCAATGACCCAGTTGTTTTCTTATCTGATAGCCTTCCTGATACTTTGGTCTCCAAAAGAAAAGAGGTATATCAAATTACTGATGCAATGAAAATAATTACAGATTGATCTGCTGAGACATCTGTTTATAATTTGAAAAATAAAACAAATATTTTCAATTAAAGATGAGATTTGGAATAAGTAAACTACAGAATATGACAATTTAAGCATATAATGAATGAATGAATGGAGAAGGCATTCATTACCAAGCCTTCATTTATTTAAAAACTTTTTATTTTGTATTGGGATATAGCTGATTAATAATGTGATGGTTTCTGGTGAACAGTGAAGGGACTCAGCCATACACATATCTGTATCCATTCTCCCCCAAACTCTCAGCAAACCTTCATTTTTAATTCAAAGAAAATACATTATTATTTACTCAAAGATAACTACTTCTGAACTGGCAAGGAAGAGTTGAGAAATAAGTAACAAGTCTATATTACTGAAGGTTTTTCTGTCATGGTTTATATTCTAAAGAAATACTATTGATGTTTAATAAAAAAAAATCCATAAACATATATAAATCTCTGAAGAACTGATAATTCCATAAATACACTATGAGAATTTATATTTACCCTCAAGTTTTGATAAATGTCATCAGCATCAGTGAGACGAAATTCCTGAATGGCCATTTCACAGAGGAACAGGTCTGTGTTGCAGAGAAGCAGTGCCTCCCTCTCCACGGGTAACACCATCTGCAGTACAGTCTCTAAAGACTCCATTCTGGGTGAAAAATAAGCCAGACATCAGGGGAAAACACAGTAGAAAGTTATCCTATAAAACATATCAATGCCTTTATTAACCAAGAACAGAAAACAATTATTCGATGAAAATACATACAATAATATGCATAGATCATCACATTAAAAGTCAAACCCAGTGATCCACAATGGCAAAGAATGAGCTATTTGCTATATCCAAGTATTTTTGATAATTTAACTGATACTACAGTAAACGGAAAACTGGTGTAAAACATACTAAGTTTTTCCCTCCATTTTGACATATACAATATTTGGATGTAACTGAACCTTGCCTTGGTGACAAAGAAACTCATAGGAATACTAATGATTTGATTAGTGGGAATATAATAGCCTTCAAAGACTAAGCTAATTAATAACTTGAAATGTGTGAATCTGGATAAGTAGAATGCAGACTCTGAGCCTCTGTTTCATCTGATGTCAAATGGGTAGATGTGCTGGAATATGGGAAGAAAAAACAATAGCACTCTCATTCTAGAAATGAGGAAATCAAGGCCCAGAAGTCACATGACATGCCCAAATTCAGGCTCAAGTGGTGACAGTGGGAAGCACAGCCTTTGGAACTCAACAGACTTTAAGTTCCACTTAAGTGTCTGGCTAGTGTGGCTTGGTTTTATGATTTAACCTCCTTCCGAAGCAGGTTCCTCATCAGCTTCTCTTATGTCTGCTGTGACAATTAAATAACACACTTAGTAAATAATATTAACCTTGCTTAAAACAGCACTAACAAATTCAGCAAATTTAGTAAACGAATGGTTAATAGATCCCAGAATGATACCTGGATTTAAGAGTTATCTGAAGCTCTCTCTCCTTCTCCTTTAATTTGTCTCTTGCCTGAACTATAAAAGGCTTCTTAATGTCGCTCTCAAGCTCTTCTAACTTCAATGAAGTGATTTCAAACTCTTTCCAGCAAGCCTCAGTTTCATTTTTTAAGGCCTGTGTGGAATACATCATTTCTTAATGAATGGGTTAACAGGCACAATTATTCTATTCTTACAAAATGAAACACTCACAACTGTGGGCACAAAGTTTCACATGAAGATACATTTGAAAAGATGTCTTCCAACCATCTACAAGGAAACTGTCCTTCAGAGAACAATTACTTTAACTATGCTCTCAGAGGATCCACTGGAAGAAGTCAAGGGGATCAGCAACATGACTTTCCAAGAATCCAAACCCCCTTCCTGAGATAAGACACACAGAATACAACTCAGAAGGACACACAGAAAGGACAGACATTCTATTAGGTATTCTAGTTTTCTCTAGAAAATCATTTTTCTCCTTAAACTAAAACTGCAGCAAATCCAAATCATTTGTGTCAAATGAGAAGTGAATAAAATTAAAAATTTATGATTTATTATCAAACGTCTAAAACTCTACACTATTCCAAATCTTTATCTTGGTTCTATTTTTTTAAAAGAAGGCACTGCTATAAAATCTGAGTGTTCATCAGCATCATTTGTCCTTCGCTTTCCCTAAGGATTAGTACAGTTTCTCTAATCAACTTATTATTCAGTCACAGGTGTAAGGTCTCAAGGCGATTTCTTAATTGTGATGAAAACATGCCAAACTCATCACTTGAACAACAGAGATTTTCACACATGAGTTTTGCTTGTTCAGATGGAAAATAGAAAGGAGGCATTTGGTAGAATGACTCAGGAACTGGCATCTTAAAAGGAAGATAACTAGAAAATATCAGAGGCATTGAAGGAAACACCCATGGCCTTTTCTCCACTGGATATGCCTTCTCTAATGGTTCACCCTAATGTACCTCCAGACATACAAGGGTGTTGCACAGTAATACCGATTATCTTCTAAAAAAGAAACATACTTTTAAAAATTAATTAATTTTTGGTTGTACTGGGTCGTCATTGCTGTGCATAGGCTTTCTCTAGTTGCAGCAACTGGGGGGCTACTCTCCAGCTGCACTGCATGGGTTTCTCTCTGCAGTGGCTTCTCTTGTTGCAGAACGTGGGCTCCAGGGCAAGCAGGGTTCAGTAGTCGCAGCGCTTGGGCTTATTTGCCCCACGGCATGTGGAATCCTCCCAGACCAAGGGTTAGAACCCATGCTCCCTGCATTGGCAGGCAAATTCTCAATCCGTGGGCCACCAGGGGAGTCCAAGGAAGATAGTTATTTGTAGAACTTACAATTGGTATGCCCACCACTAGATAAATTGTTTTTTCTGCAGCTCCTGAATCAGACGCAATACTTCCTCTGAAGGCTCTCCATAAGATCACCACCATCACATACTGTGAACACTCCCTCCACTACCTGCCCCTTCCTTACTGACCAACATCAAACAGATAACGTGACAATTCAGCTAAGGTGATAGCTGGCTGAAACAGAAATTCAGAGTGGCTGATTTTTCACATAACCTTAACTTCAGAGTAAACGAGAAGGTGTATTGGTCGAAATAACCTTCATACATATCGTTTCAACCATTCATCTGAAGCTTTCATCTCCATCCCAAACACAATCCAAACTTCTAATGTGATAAAATATCAAATTAGAGCATGAGCAATCAATTAGGACCTGGAACCAAACTCTTAACTGGGTTTGGGGGTCTTTCTGAAAATGGGTGACAGAACATTCTTCAGAAACATCTAGCACCTGGGACCTCAACAAAAATGGTGGTGTAATATTTAGGGTGTCTTTATTTTCTATATTTAGGGTGCTATTATTTTCTTTTGTAATAAACATTTTTTATTATTTTTTAAAAGATTTATTTATTTGTGGCTGCCCTGGGTTTTCATTGCTGCCTGTGGGCTTTCTCTAGTTGTGGGCACCAAGGCTACTCTCTAATTGTGGTGGTTTCTCTCATTGCTGTAGAGCACAGACTCCAGGCACACAGGCTTAGCTGCCCCATGGCATGAAGGATCTTCCCAGACCAGGGACAGAAACCATGTCCCCTGCACTGCCATGCAGATTCTTAACCACTGGACTACCAGGGAAACCCTATCGTGGTATTACTTTCTAATAAAAGATAAAACGTCTCTAGTAATATTGTCAGTGTTTACCTGTAGATCTGTCAGTTTGTCCCGTAGACAAACACTACTCCTTTCCTTGTCACTAGAGAAATCAGAAGTAATTCTGGCAATGCTGTTTTGCAGGTAAAGTTCAAGCGTGTCTCTGTGTGTATCATACCTAGAAAAAAATTAAATGCAAAGTTACTTGATTTTTAAAATAAGACCCCCAAATGTTTTAAATTACTGTCAATTGTCCACAAGGAAAGCCCAGGGAATTTCTGCTTGAGATATTGGACTACAGGCAACAATTATGACTAAAGGAAAATAAAAACTTATTTAAGTATACCGTATCTGCACTGATAAAAGATTTTTGCTGGATTTTCTAGTTGTTTAAAAGAGTTTACCTCTCCTTAACATAGACTCAATACTATATATAAAATTGATCACCAGCAAGGATTTACTGTATAGCACAGAGAACTATACCGATATTTTTAATAAGCTATAAGGGAAAAGAATCTGAAAAAGAATATATACATATATATGTATGTATGTATAGCTGAATCATTTTCTGTACCCCTGAAACTAACACAATATTGTAAATCAACTATACTTTAAATAAAAATCTGTTTTTAAAAAACAGTTTACCTCTCTAGTAAACTGTCAATAGAGGTACTGTGATCCTTTTCATCTTTCTCCATGATGCTTTCCTCCTGTTGAGGCTTTAACTTGGATTCCACATTAAAATTCTGAACCAATTCCATTTCCTAAGCAAATACACAAAAGAGCAAACACACTATCTTCAGTATACTTAATTGCCTGGAAAAGATAAAATGGTTTTGTGATACAAATGGATATCATTGATTCTTTATACCCCAAACCTCAGCTCAGAGACAGGTCTTCCCATAGGACACAGGAGGTTTATCAGGCTGATTCTCACCTTCTAACTGGTATGTCAGCAGGGTAGAGGAGTTCTCCCAAGCCCTAAGCACTGTCTCTGCTGCGACCACATAGCCATGGTCAAAGGCTGTGGCAGAGCGTAGCACAGCACGCGGGAGCAGACCTCTGAAACAAATACACCTCGTTCCTGCCCCACTCCTGACTGGCAGCCTGGACTCACAGCAAATCCCCACTAAGCTAGAACTCAAGAATTTAGAAAATCCAATTCCCAAAGAAAGTAAAAGACATTATAATGATAAAAAGACGAATGACAAAAAAAAAAAAAAGACATGACAAATGAACTAGTTCATCTCTGATGCTGAAGCATCTGTGCAGATTAAGCTCAGCCTTCTTGTGTTCTCAAAAGTAACGTACATAGGCAGTGGGTATTCATAATGGTTCAAAGCGGTCGCTTTTGGAAAGAACTGTTTGTGTCCATAGGGGAAGATCAAGTTACGGCTTTGGTTTGTTGTATTCTAATTCTTTGAAAAGCAATCTTCCTTACATTATTTAAGTGAGAATTCTCAGCTGATAAAAACAATCAGATAATTAAAACCAACACTCAATGAGAAGTCAATTATTGTACTCTTGGCATTTTTTTTTATTGGGTTTACTTCTAAAACACATTATGCAGTTTTAACACCTTTTCAGCTGATGGCTGATTGTCTGATTTTGCAGATGGCACCTCACTGAAGGTATTCCCTCCTCCATTCTCAGATGCCCCTGTGGTTCCCCTAGGAAGGAATCAAAATTACGTATTAAAATATAGGGAGGAAAAAATGAAGCCTAAGAGAGAATAAATGACATTCAGTGTCACGTGCTTTCACAAAAGGCTTTATCTTATTTCTCCCTGATATGTAGCTGTTTTCTTCTCCCTGATATGTAGCTGTTTTCATCAGGCACTGACTTGTTTTTCGGTGCGCCTCCCCCGGTGGGCTGCAGCGTCATACGAATCTCGGAGGCACATTTCCGAAGCCTCTCTATCCTCTGCTCGTAATCTTGGAGCGCTCTCCTCACGTCTTGTTGACTCTTCTGAGGAGTCAGCTCCTCACACAGCTCCCGCAGGACGTCCATGTGATGATCAAGCTGGTACAGGCTGCCCTCCTCGGAAAAGCAGGCCTGATGGAGGAAATACAGTGAGTTTACATGATTAGTCCATGAGGATTAGAAGCAAACAGATGTGTGTGGCTTTAACATGTTCTTTTATAAGCCCCTCCAGTGTGCCTGGTGTGGGAGTGGGCACTGCAAACAAAGACGAGGCAGTTGGCCCTAAAGGGATTCGCCGCAGCCTAATGATGGAATGAAGGAAACCAGAACACCTCACCCCAACATATGCCTCTCTGACATGAAAGGAAATTTTTTTAATTGAAGCATGGTTAATTTACAAT